>CAJHZI010000327.1:0-10000 GCA_905160935.1 Enchytraeus crypticus
TAGTAGTTGTAAGCCTACATATGTTTATTTAAAAGTCTTCGAACACCGACAAACAATTGTAAAAGCAGACAAATCAACAGTTCAAAGTGTGAATCAACATAGGTAGCTTCAAACAGAAAATAAAATTTGCTCGCTACGGCCATCAGAGAGGGCACTGAAGTACCCTATCGAACTGACCACCTCAGCAAACAAAGGAAAAGGAGATAAAAGAAACACTAAAGTTTTTGCTTAAAAACCTATGACAACAGTAATATGCTACGTATCTCTCATTTGGATAATAAATAGGCTACACATTTTTGTTTGTGTGTGTGGTAGTTGACACAACCAGAACAATACCAGGTGGCGCTGGAGATCCTAGAACCCGAGATACAGAAGCTTAGGGACTTTCTCGCTTTTCAGGTTAATATTTCAGGAACCTATTATAAACACCTTTTTCTTCACGAATGTATTTCACTATAATGAATCAACATTTGGTAGCAAATATATGTTGAGAAAATTGTCCATATAAGTCAAAACGCCGTTAACTTTCTATTAACTTGATCTTGATGACGGTAGCTGGAGTGTGTCGAGTCGTCCTGCAGAGAAGCCTGTTTGCCTTGACTTTAAATCAGTACAACTTACCCTGAAAAATCATATTTCATTTGGAAATTTTTTGTACTAGGTAGCAAGATTAAATTATCTTACATATTTATTGCACGTCATTAAACAACTAAATGTAAGTAACTTTAAAAGTGACACAAAGTAAATTCAGTATGACGACGTATTCATCCGGTCGTACTTGATTTAGAAATGAATTATTTGATTTATTGACTGCATTATTGATTGATACATTAATATTCGATTATTTCGATTAATTATTCCATTATTTCAATCAATCGATTCATAATATCGATTTATTCATCATCATCATCATCTTATCTTGAATCCCAGTTTAACCAGGGTCGAGATACGAATAGACTGCCTCAAATCCTCTCTGTCTTACACCACACCACCAGTCAATCTCCTATTTGAGACTTTTCCATTCGTTTAAATTTTTGTAGCAATTTCTGGAGCCTAGACGCTCACCGAATGCCCTTTCTGACGTTGGATAATATCGATTTATTGACTGCGATTATTGCTGCAGAAATGTGCTGTGGACAAGTTTATGGCAGAGATGAGTCAGCTGGTACACGCCCGGTCCCAGGCCACGCCTATCAGCGAGACGAGGCTGCTGACCCTGGGCAGGGTGATAGCCTCCCTCGCCTCCCTCGACGAGCTCAAGAACAACAAGTCCAGCATCATCAACGACTATGCCTACTACAAGAGGTTGTCTATAACTATTAAACTATGCTAGATTTATGGTTTTGTATGTAATGACTATGCGTAATGTAAGAGGTTGTCTATGACTTTATTGATCTAATGTCAGTAATGACTATGCCTACTATAAGAGGTTGTCTATAACTATATTGATCAACTTTATTGATTGTCATTAATGACTATGCTTACTATATAAGAGGTTGTCCATAACTGTACTGATCTATCGTCATTAGTGATTATGCATAATGTAAAGCTAATAGATAACTTGATTTATCTATAGCGTGTTTAGTAACTTAATAAATCCTACAGCTTAATACACCTAGCGTCATAGATCAGCTAGTAAATAATGCATTTGATTAAGTAGAAGAGATTATAGTAATTTATTACAAGAAGTAGTCAGAACGTAATATGTTTTTAAGTTACAGGTACTCAAGGCATAATATGATAGTAGTACAGAATTGTGATCTTCCATACAGTCTTCCATACAGTCACGAGAACTTTGTAAGTTATCCCGTTCAGATTAGCTACGCCCATTTGTCAACTCTATTCCTATTATCAGCAGTCTTATGCGTGTTACCTGATGTCTGATAACACTTATTTATTTATTTATTTCATTTATCATACGCATATCACAATTGGCATACACAATAAGCAGTTAGAGCGCATGCAAGGAAACAAAGGCCCACAAATGGCACTTACATATCCCGAATTTTTAAAAAATGCAAACATATGCATTCACTATTAACTATGATCACTAAAATCCTTAGTAAAGGCTATAATTATATGACAAGATAAATTTAGCGGAACACGTAGTAGACCTATAATTACTAAGACATTCAACAATATGCACTCACAAATATCTGCATACAATGACAATGACACTGGGCAGGGCGATGGAAAGATCTCAGAAGAAAGAGGCTGGAATGATTCTGGAGATGCAGGAGATGAACATGTTTCTCGCCACCCATCACGTCATCCTGTTCCAGCTCAAGAGCTCTCTCGCTCAGATCTCTGGCTTCGAGGAAGTTCTCTGCGGCATCGTCAACACCTCAGTCAGCTGGTATGAGGAGCACAAGTATCTGATGCCGCAGGAAAAGTTCGGTCTCGTTAAGGTTCGTTTTGTCAGCGCGAGTATCCGATTAAAATTAGAGAGAATAGATGTGCCAATTTCTTGGTGATGCCACAGGAAAAGTTCGATCTCGTTAAAGTTCGTTTGCTAGTTCTGACGTCCCTGACATCATCCTTGTATGAGAAAATGGGCGTTAAATCTTCTTTATTATTATTATTATTATTCTCTTTTAACATAAAATCGAATATCCGATTAAAAATACAGACAACAGATGTGCTAATTTCTTGGTTTCATAGGACGAAGTAGAAATGTTATTAGGCTACATAGTATTGTTCTTGGTGGGCATATTATTTAAAGGAATTGAAATAAATGAAGAATTTTGGTTGCAATCTTATCTGGAATTAGAGTTACTCAAAATTAAGCCAAAGGTTGAAAGAAAGTTAAATGGCGTTGAAAAGGAGAAAGATCATATTCGGGATAGAATAGCATTTTAGCACATTAAAGATTCTGATAGATGTTTATACTGACATGAATTGTAGAACTATACGAGTTAGAAAACCATATTTTTATTTCAATTGCTGCAGGTTATCGGATACGCTTTGTACCTAATAGACGGAGAGAAGGTCAATATAAACAAATTACATGGAAAAAAGAAAATAAATCTTCACAAAGTAGATGCAATTTTCAAGGTAGGTACTTTCTTTGTGCTTTAATTTAAATATAGAAATTGATGCTATAAAGGACACACAATTATAGCCAATCACTTAATTTCAGATTAATCGATCAATAATGGGAGTTGAAGTAAATTTCTACATTTCAAGAAAACCTAAGAAATTCAAAATTTTGGTCATATTACAAAGTACCTTATATCTTTCGTATTTATTCATAATCAGCCTTTTATATAAGGGTATACTATAATTAGTACTAAACAGTAGTAAATAGACGATAAATTTTGAGTTAAGAGGCAAATATCGCGTGCGCACGCGATATATTTCAATTTTTAGGAAAATTGTTGCACGGTACTCAAAATGAAGTCAGCGCCAATGAATTTGAAATATAGTTAGATAAAGTATATTAGCCATACTTTTCCCAAGCTATAGGCTACATAAGGTATGGATAAGGCATAGACTTTGTGAAGGGATTAACTTGTTGATCTAAGGAGTGCTCTTATGGAGCGAGAAAGCAGACTTTGAGTATGAATATGTACCTTGAACCTGCCACTTGGCAGTACACTGAAGAGAGAGAGAGAATGTATATTATTATGCAATATTTTCTTGCTGCAGGAACTGGAAATTGTGCCACTATTTGGGGATCAGATGATTGGTCCATTTCGCTACATAGAACGGACTCCGAACTACGATTCCAGCCACTGGGAGAGATGTCTTTCGGCTGATGTTAGTAAACAATGCCGTCTGCTCGAGCACGTGACCTCCTACAGACAGAACTACTCGCAACTAATTGGGGAATTTACGCTCGCTATCAACTCAGTATTTAAGGTATATTGTTTGTTTTGATTGATAGCAATACAGCTGGTACAGCTAAGGTTAACGTCAGTTTCCTCACTCGAACGATTCAGTGACGGGCGAGCCCAGATTTCAAAACCCTCACGTACTGCTCCACTTTCGAGTACTTCTTACCGGCCTTCGCCACTGGGCTTCAGCCATTTGCGAAGGGTCTTAAATACTCGATACTCGAGGTATATATATATATATATATATATATAGATATATATTATGATATATATATATATATAATATATATCTATATATATCTATATATATATAATATATATATATACACATGTATATACACATGTATATATATATATACACACACACATATATATATGCGCATGCAATGT
This sequence comes from Enchytraeus crypticus, assembly GCA_905160935.1. Taxonomy (NCBI): domain Eukaryota; kingdom Metazoa; phylum Annelida; class Clitellata; order Enchytraeida; family Enchytraeidae; genus Enchytraeus; species Enchytraeus crypticus. The sequence goes on from CAJHZI010000327.1 coordinate 4,227, forward strand.
TGTTATATTAAATCTAATACCTCTATTGCATCAATTAATTCTGTTACGGTTTCAACCTATTTTAGATGCAAAAATGCAGCCTTATAATTAAATATTAACCGGTTAAAAGATTTAGAGTCCGGTTCGTCAGCCGGACTAATCTCTGTTAAGGGTAGAGACCCTATATACAGAACTACCCTCAAGTTTTTCAGAGTGACTACCATTTAATAATGGCCTCTGACATAGCTTTTGGGCGTGGAACCGGACGTTAAATTTTATTTGTATTTTATGACTGCGTAGAAAAAGACTAAGCAGGCTGAGGTGGCAGACCGAAGGGCCGAGCCTATCCTAACTCAAGAGGCTTGTGACAGACCGAAGGGCCGAGCCTATCCTAACTCAAGAGGCTTGTGACAATCTGCACAGAGTCTCTGAGAAATGTCTGCGGGCTTTATCTGCCTGGACCTGCAACATCAGCGAACTGGTTACCAACTACTATATCATAATAACAACAACAACATCAGCCAACTGGTTAATAAGTGCTATATTTTAATAACAACAACAACAGCGAACTGGTTAACAACTGCTATATCATAATAACAACAACAACATCAGCGAACTGGTTAGCAAGTGCTATATTATTATAACAACAACAACATCAGCGAGCTGGTTAACAACTGCTATATAGCCACAACAACAACAACAGTAGAGAACTTGTAAGCAAGTGCTATTTTATAATAACAACAACAAAAACATCAGCGAGCTGGTTAACAACTGCTATATAACCACAACAACAACAACAACAACAACAGTAGAGAACTTGTAAGCCAGTGCTATTTTATTATAACAACAACAACAACATCAGCGAACTGGTTAACAAGTGCTGTATTATAAAAACAACAACAGCGACAGCATTAGGGTGCTACCGAGACTGCATTGAACTCTTAGCATAAATTGCAGAAAGACTTTCCTGAAAACTATTTTAGCTAATTCTTCTTAATTAGGCCAAGATATAGCAAGATTATGAACTCTAAAAGGCCACAAATAAAAGAAAGCAGGTCAGTTTAATGTTAATTCTAAATACTATAGCTATTTTAATATTATCGTCTAAAATATATAGATCTGTTTGGATTGAAATATTAACTAAGGCGATTGAATCTTTTAGAACACCAATGCATGTAGTGTTTTATAGGGCCCATATAGCAAACCAGTCACTTGATAGAGCCAGTGGCGATGTCGTTAAGATACTCGACCGCGGATCAGTATGTGCGAAGTTCAGATCCTTGGCTCGCCCGTCACTGACATCGCTTTCGAGTTAGGAAACTGACGTTAACATTAGCTTTTAGCTTTACCAGCTCTGTATTCAGTGTGCTCTCTACACAAGAAGACTGCTTGATTGTGATTGGCTCCAGTTTTCATGGAAGCTTCTGCACCCTGTCGATCCAGTTGAGAAAGGTTCTGAGTGCCCCATCGATGCAGATGTATATCAGAGGGTTCGTTAAACACCTTTTAATTGTTGCTAATTGTTGTTGTTATATTATTCTAGATACCTTGTGTTTGAATAATTATAATTAATTGACAATTTTTATTAAATAATCCTTTAGTAAATCTTGTCATTAATCCCATCCTATTGCAACGTCACCGGTAATGAGTATTAAAAAGGTTGTAGTGTGTTTAACGTCAAGGTTCCGAAGCACAAGGCTTCTCTTCAAGACGACTCGACACACTCTAGCTACGTCACTAAGATTAGGAAAACAGTAAGAAACTTTTGAGTATTTTAAATGCATATTTATGACAGATTTTATTTCAATACATCGCTGAGAAAAAAAGGTAGTTTCAATAAGTATTAAATTTTCAAACATTTTCTGAAAATGCAGAATAAGGATTTGCTCAGCTGAACTAAACTGAATAATTTGACTTTCTGGAGTAATTTCAAGAAACTGTTATAAGTACTGACTTGCACTCCTTAATTCCCGCATTCATCTATATCTCATCAAAATATTCGGTCAATTTATTGAGCTAATTTACTAATTACTAATTTACTGCAGTCAGACTAACTGAACAATTTCAAATTGTTTTTAAACGTGCTTTGGTGCAGGCAGGTAGCAGAATATGTATGGGTTATTACGACTGAAATAAAGCAATAAATAAATATAATAATATAACTAAATATAACTAGTGGAAGATAAATTTAATTAAATAAAATTTAATTAAATGATTCTTAAATCTATTAAATTTATTGCCTTTCGGTTGTGAATTCTATGCGTGTTATTGCAGGCCACTCAGTACAACTACAGTGCCCAGGAGAAGAGCGCTCTAGTTGAGTTGATAGGAATGATCAAATCCCTGCAGAGCTTGATGTTAAGAGAGGAATCCCTGCTCCAGAACGCTCTCAATGAGCACATGTATCATCAGCTCCAGATTTTTCTAACTGGAGCACTGGATGAGGCGCTCAAGAGAGCGAGCAAGAAGAACAAAAACATAATTATGAGGTTGTGCAATATTGTAAATCAATAATTGAGTAAACAAGTAAATCAGTAAATCAATAAACCAGTAAATCACTAAACCAGTAAATCAATAAACCAGAAAATCAATAAACCAGTAAATCACTAAACCAGTAAATCAATAAACCAGTAAATCAATAAACCAGTAAATCAATAAACCAGTAAATCAGTAAACCAGTAAATCAGTAAATAAAACAATCAGTAAATAAATACATAAGTTATTCAATAAACCAGAAAATAAATAAATCAGTAAATCGATATATCACAAAATCAATCAATCAGTTTTCAAAATTATAAATACAAAAATTTGTTTTCAAGGAAAATTTTGTTTTTTTACTATGAATTAAAGTATGATTTAACTTTAATACTCACGTCGAGTACAAACCCTTATATTAAATTGTGTAAGTGTTGCTATAGGCCAATGTATCATTAATGTTTGCTACTGATATGTGTACTGTGTTTAGCACGCTGAGCGCCATACTGAAGGTTTCCTTGGACTCTAAAGAAGCCTCTGCAACGAGCGGGACAAAGAATGAGACTTTCAGTAAAATGGTTCGACCCTCATCAACTCAGGTAAAAACCCTGTTTGCCAATGTGTCTGTCTGTCTGTCTGTCTGTCTGTCTGTCTGGTCTGCTTGTCTGTACATCTGTCTGCTTGGCTATTTGTTTGCCCATTTTGATTTCTGTAAGCGATCTCTATCGTTTTGCTACTTCTTTCTCTTAATTTCAGATAATTTTGTTGTTTGATTGATTATAGATCTTCCTCGTGAGTTTATTCTTTTGTCAATGACTCATCGATACATTCACTCTTTGATTGATTTGTTGATTGTTTGATTGATTGATTGATAGTTTGATTGATTGATTGATTATAGATCTTCCTCATGAGTTTATTCGTTTATCAATGACTTATTGATACATTCTCTCGTGGATTGATTTGTTGTTTGATTGATTGATTGATTGATTTATTGATTGATAATAGATCTTCCTCGTGAGAACGATGATCGAGTCTCTGGTAACTAAGTCAGACGGGCACAAGTCGCAGAGGAAGGAATTAGACTCTGCCCATTTAAAGTCCATGGAGACCTTCCTGCAGACTTCGTTCTTCTGGCCCTACTACGTCAGCCTCAGAGGTGCTTTAGAATGTCTTAATAGCGTAGGGGTAACGTCATGAAGTTTTAAATGACAGATCCTGAGGTTAATTGAACCCTCGTGAGTTCGAATCACATCCGCGCTGATCTGAGTGTAAAATCTCGGACATTCACTGGATTGGTTATACGGAAGATGGACTAAATTGCCTAACGGTTAAAAAAAGTGGTATTAAAAAGTGATAGATATCAACATAGTTGATCATTTCACTGTAATGCGTGTTTACTTTTTACTTTACTCCATGCAATTGATTATTTAACAGAATTAATTTTATTTTTAATTTAATTTACCCCTCAAAAACTGGGTGTTCAACCGGATAGGATGCCATGCGTCCTCTTTGATGGCCTAGTTTTTATTCAATTTATTATACACATTTTTTAATTTTTTTTTATTTGTGCACTTACAGGAAGTATTTTTGCACTTACAGGACGTATTGCACTTATTACTTAGATTCTGATAATGCCTATTTAATTTTTTTTCACGCGCTCATTGATGTGATTACTCTGTGAAATTTTGTGAAAATAAAACATATTTCTCTCTCTCTCTCTCTCTCTCACACACACACTCTAGTACGCTCTCTAGTCACAGGCCCAAGATTCATATTCTTGGTTGCCGTTTAAGATCTCGTTAAAAATAGGCCGATTATTAGGTTAAAAATAAGCCGATTACCAGGATTCATCATCATCATCTTCCCTTGAATCCCAGTTTAACTAGGGTCGGGACACGAACAGACTGTCTCAAATTTTTCTGCTCTAGGTCATATCATCAGTCAATCCCTATTTGAGACTTTCTATTCGTTAAAATTTTTGTAGCAATTTATGGAGCCTAGATTACCAGGATTCATAACTTTGCTAAATCAAATCAGTTCGATCTGTAAACGGCGTCAGGTGTATTTTGCTTTTGAGACGTCCCTGACATCACATTCGGGCGAGAAACCCGACGTTAGAACCTTCTTGATATTCAGTGTATGTTTAAATAAATTAAACGGGAGTAGTATTACATTTAAAATTATTTACAACATTTACGACCCTTGTATGGCTGTGTTTCAGAAAGCATAGAAGCTTGCTGTGATCTCTCTCAACTGTGGTACAGGGAGTTCTTTCTTGAAATGACAAAAGGTGGCAGAATACAGGTTAGTCCACTGGTCTGTCAATTGTTGTTAGTCCATGCTCTAATCTGTTGCTGTTTATCTTCTTTATTTTTTCTTGATTGATGTTGATCAGTGGCTGGAGCCAGTGGCGATGTCGGTAAGATACTCGACCGCGGATCAGTATGTGCTGGGTTAAATTCCTGGGCTCGCCTGTTGCTGACATCGCTTTCGAGTGAGGAAACTGACGTCAACATTAATTTTACCACCTTTTTACCAGCTCTATTATAGTTTTGTTCTATTTACACATCATTATCAGAGTTTGGTAAAATCTAAGTTCTAATCTAGTATTATATAATTCAATGTTTGCAGGTTAATTAAATTATATATTTTTTTCAGTTTCCTATTGAGATGTCGTTTCCATGGATACTGGCTGATCATATACTGGAGCGTCGAGATCCTGTTCTAATTCAGTAAGTCCATGCTCTGTCGATTAATCCTGATCTAATCCTGTAAGTCCATGCTCTGTGTATTAATCCTGATCTAATCCTGGAAGTCCATGATCTCTAGATTAATCCTGATCTAATCCTGTAATCCATGATCTCTAGATTAATCCTGATCTAATCCAGTAAGTCCATGATCTCTAGATTAATCCTGATCTAATCCTGTAATTCCATGATCTCTAGATTAATCCTGATCTAATCTTGTAAGTCCATGATCTCTAGATTAATCCTGATCTAATCCAGTTAGTCCATCCTCTATCAATCGTGATTAAATCATTAAATAATTGTATTCATTAAATACCTAAGGATAGAACGTAGCATATTTTTCGTCGTAATTTGTTGAATTGTATTTATCAAAATGAAATAAATAAACAAATAAGCTATTAATGATGTTAGCGCTGTCAATGATGTTAATGACGTTAACGCTGTTAATGATGTTAATGATGTTAGCGCTGTTAATGCTGTTAATGCTATTAACGATGTTAATGATGTTAGTATTAACGTGTAGGTACGTGCTCTATCCACTCGACCTGTATAATGACAGTGCTCGGTGGGCAC
>CAJHZI010000327.1:12500-182792 GCA_905160935.1 Enchytraeus crypticus
GAAGCCATACTTTCCCTAGCTATAGACTACATAAGATGTGTATAAGGCATAGACTTTGTGAAGGGATTAACTTGCTGATCTAAGGAGTGCTCTTGTGGAGCGAGAAAACAGACTTTGAGTATGAATATATACCTTAAACCCGACACTTGGCAGTGCACTGAAGAAGATATTTTTTAATCTTTCAATTCGTCATTTATTTTTTAATTTGCTGTTTTTATTTCTTTTTGTTCTTATGATGTACACTACAAGTACAGCAAATGTCTTATAATATGTTTAACACTATCGTACTTCAGCATCATACTAAATAAATCATTCCGCTCAGAGCTCAGGAGGATGGGAGTTCAAATACAGCCTCCCAAACGAATCAACTACGTTCCTCTGATGCAGCAGAAAACTATCCAGGTAGCACTTCATTCTAGTATCTCCTTGCGTCATCTTCACGTAGGTTATACACACTGTCAAGTTATCATCCATGATTATATCTATGCCTATGACTTTATATCATTTTAATGATATAAATAGTTATATAATCATTAAAACAACTAGAGTTAAAAGAGTCAGCATATTATGTTGACTATTTTATCGCTAGTTGTTCCAATAGTAGTTGCACTGATTTCTTCTCTAGTTGTCTCACTAATTGTTTCACAATTAGTCTTTTACTAATTGATGCACTAGTTGATGCACTAATTGTTTTACTAATTGTTTTACTAATTGTTTCATTAATTAATGCGCTAGTTTATTCACTAGTTGACTCACTCGTAATGGGTTTGAGTTTAAACAATTAGGAGCAACAAACAATTAATAAAAGTAGCCGTATGCAATACAATTGTCGGTGACATTGTTTTTTTTCTCTTTGAAACTGCCACCTGAACAACTATTTCCATTGCTCTGTATAATATAGTTGTTGTTGTTGCTTTCATGATAAACTATCACCTGAAGAACTGTTTCTATTGCTCTATATAATTCTGTTGTTGTTGTTGCTTCTTGACACAGTTTCTTGGAAGATCAGTTGACCTGACCCACTTATTAACTTACAACCTCAATGAATACTTTCTTAAATCACTCAACGTTGCCATTACTCGCTTTGAGAACTCGGAGCTTACGACTATCGTAGTAAGTATTCGTCTAATCTCTCTTGGCAGAATCCGTGTAGTGGCAGACATCTGCTTGATGAAACTAAAAAGATGAATGGCGCTTTTAATTTGCATAAATATAGATTATTTAAATAACTATAAATTACAATAATATATAAATTCAATATCTGAAAAATAAAAAGATGAATCTTGCTTTTAATTCGTATGAATATAAGTTGTAAAAATAGCTATAAATGACATCAATATTAAGTTCAAATATTGAGGAGTGCTACATAGTTTAGAGAGGCATGAGAGATAGGTAAAATTGTTTCATGCAACGAAACTAGGGAAGAGTGAATAGCTTAGTTTGACAAGAGAATTACGACAAAGGTAAAAACATGTTTCGATTTGAAATATAGAGAATTAAAAAACACATGGAGAGAGAGAGAGAGAGAGAGGTAGAATTGTTTGACGGAACGTGATTATGAAAGAGAAGATAGCTAAGTTTTGACATGAAACGAAAACATATGACAAAAGTCAAAATAATGTATAAATTTGGAGAATGGCTTATCAGATGGAAGCAGGCAATTAAAGAATGCTTAAACAATGATAAATGGATTAAGAGATTAAATGAAGAAAAGGTGTGCATTTAAACATGAAAACAAGTTCTGAGATGGTTTGCTACCAGAAGGAATTAAAGGAATACAGGAGGGTTTTGGACAGAAGAGTTATGTGTTATGCAGGTGCCATTAGACAGCTAAGAGATAAAAAAAATGTGTACAAGTATAGTGTAGAAAGTATGCTAGTAGGGAATGTAAAATACATATACTGCTGAAGAAAAGAGGGATGAGGATTGAAAATTTAGATATTAAGGACCTGGCATTATACACTTAAGGAGAAAAAATTTACAATATAAAGCATGTATAGGGCAGAAATAAACTTACTAGGATGTGCACGATACATATATTGAGATGGAAGAGTGTTGAGATTTAAGAGTTATGTGTAATGGATCTGCTACTAGGCAGGTATAACGAAGGAATGTAAAAAAATTAAAAAAGTATGCTTCTACTGGGAGGAAATGACTGTACTAGGATCATGAAATAAATAAATAAATAAAAATAAAAATAATTATATATATATATATATATATATATATATATATATATATATGTAATCTGAGAAAAATACGCTAGTAGGATGTGAAAAATTCATAGATTGAGAAGAAACGAGGGTTGCATACTTAAGTGCTAAGGTTGGTGCTACTTAGGTGCTAAGGTGCTACTTAAGTGCTACTTAGGTGCTAAGGTTCTGGCATTAGACACTTAGAGAGAAAAATGTAGGAATGTATGCAAGCAAAGGACAGAAATTATTCCTAATAGGATGCGCAAGATATATGCATTGAGCAGAAAGGAGGGTTGAGATTGAAAATGTAGATCTCATAGACCTGCCATTAGGCAGATAGGGAGAAGACAGCAGCTATGAAATAAAATATATTTTTCACAACTATGCAGTTATGACTACAGAAATAACAACACCACTGAGGATCATGTGGGGGAAAAGTACACTTTATTACATTATAGCAGAGTGCTTTTATCAAGTAGAAAATTATGAGGGCGTATTTCTATTAAGTTTAAAATTACGAGGGCGAGATTTTGTCAACTAGAGAATTATGAGGATGGGTTTTTATCTAGTATAAAATTATGAGGGCGTGTTTTTATCTAGTTTAAAAATACGAGAGTGTGTTTAAATCAACTAAACTTATTATGAGGACATGTTTTTAACTAGTACAACATTATGAGGGCGTGTTCTTATCAAGTTTAAAATAACGAGGATGTGTTTAAGTCAACTAAAAGTATTATTACAAGGCGACAAATTATTTTGGACAGTTAAATTATTTATACAAGTTCTGCAACCCGTAAAAGAATTACAATAAAATAATACAGTAAAGGCAAAAGTTATAAAATAATAAATTATTTGAATGGTAGCCATGACGATTAAGTTGAAAACTTTTGTGCGAAAGATTGATGCAAGTTAACTCGCATTTTATTCAGTTTTTCTGTAACTTTGGCCTAATTAGTCAGAATGAAATAGTTTGCTAAATTATTTACTATATTTAGAATGAATCATCTAGTGAGAACCCCCTGCTCCTCTTAATAACAACGAATCATTTAGTTTGTCAAAAAATAGTTTGACCTACTTACAATTGTTCTACTGATATTTCGGGCTAATTAGTAACATCCACTTAAGTGTTCACATCGGGCTAATTAGTAACATCTGGTTCTCACATGATGTACTTAACGAAGACAATCGCTCTACTCGGGCTAATTAGTAACATCCAACATTTACTTAAGTGCTATAATCACGTGACACATACATCCACTAATACTTCAGGCTAATTAGTACGGGCAAGCATGTGTGTGTGGGCGGATTAACTAGGTCAGCGCTTGATTCATTAATGCACTTAGGGGTCAAAGGTCAATTTTTTTCTAGTTCATACTTATATATAACTACTGGTGCAGTTTTACTTTATGCTTGTGAGTTGGATTATCCGATAAGATATTTTAAGCAGAATTTGGAGCTTCTGATTTTTTTTGTTCTTTGTTGGAGTTAAAGTGTCTGATGTGAAGTTGTTTTTACGCAGGAGTTGGAGTGTCTGATGTGAAGTCGCTTTTACGCAGGAGTTTTTGTGTCTGATGTGAAGTCGTTTTTACGCAGGACTTGGAGTGTCTGATGTAAAGTCGTTTTTACGCAGAAGTTGGAGTGTCTTTTTTGAAGTGGTTTTTGCGGCGCAGGAGTTAGAGTGTCTGATGTGAATTTGCTTTACGCAGGAGTTGGAGCTTCTGATGTGAAATATTTTTATGCAGGAGTTGGAGTGTCTGATAAGGCTGAACCGTGAGGCGCACAAGCTGCTATCAGCTCACCTGCCCCTCGATGACTTCGACGCCCTGCTGAACGAGGCTAACTACTGCGTCAGCTCCCCCTGGGGACGTATAGCCCTCTACATCCTCCTCGAGCTCGATAGATTCTTTCTGCCTCATTTCTGCTACAACTCTACCACAAACAGGTGTCAAAAATCTTTTATTATATAGGCCTACATATATAACCAATAAGTTATTGGTTATAACTATTAGACCTATTAGTCTGAACTTGCTCTACTGTGTATGCTCTGAAAATTCACAAATTTAGACTTGATGGGTACGCGTAATCTAGTTTTAATTTCTAATTTTGCATAAGTTTTTGAAGACAATTCTCGTTTTAGATACAGCAGTTTTAGATGCTTTCACAAGCCTTCATGTAGGTGCCTATACTAGTTTATTCCTGTGTTGATTTGTGTGCTTATTTGTGTGTTTATTTATGTGTATATTTGTGTGTCTATTGGTGTGTTTATTCGTGTGCCTAACTATTTATTCGTGCGTTTATTCGTGTGTTTAGCACTGTTTATTCGTGTGCCTATATACATGTGCCTATACATGCGTCTATTTGTGTATCTAATATTTGTCTATTTGTGTGTCTATTCGTGTATTCCTTTGTCTTTTCGTCTGTCTATTTATGTGTCTATTCGTGTGCTTATTTGTGTGTCTATTCGATTGTCTCTTTTTGTGTCTATCTGTATGTCTAATCGTCTGCCCCTTGCTGTGCTTGTTCTGCTGTAGATTCGTAAGGACTGCTCTTGCATTCGGAGAAGAGGTGGAGCGAGAGAAGCAAGCGTCGGTGCCTCAATTCCATCTGTGGGGTGGAAAAGTGAGCATGACAACATTCTGCATAATATGAATATTAAAAGAATTCAATAAACAGTTGTAATAATACAGTGTGGACAATTACACATGTATATTAAACAATAACATCCATTATTTCATGGCTGAATATCTCATATATTTTGAGTTGTATTGTAAAATTTCAAATTGTTTACATTTAGTACATATTTGTAGATAATAGTTTAGGTAAATAATTCAATTACAATTTCTTATTTTATAATTTATTTTCATCATCATCATCATCATCTTTCATTAAATTCCAGTTTAACTAGGGTCGGGATACCAATTGACCCTATTATAATTATTGTATATATTTTATAATTTATGATAAATCTAGATTATACTTAACAATACTTCATTAAGCAATATTTGATATTCAGTACCAGCACTAATTTTTATGTGATTCTAGACTGGGAGATCGATCGACCTACTGACTGACTGACTGACTGACCGACCGACCGACTGACTGACTGACCGACCGACCGACCGACCGACCGACCGACTGGCGGTGACGCATCGATAAAATGAATACTATTGACTTCTCGATCAATGAATTGATTTCTTCGTGGAATAAATAATTGCAGAACCTGAGTACGTACTACACGGCTATATTCGGGGGCTACAAGGGGTTCCTAGGCCCCCCGCACTTCAGCGCCATCTGTTGTCTGCTCAGCTATCAAGACGTGGCCATGTTGTTCCAGGAGCTCCTCAGTCTTATCAAGAACCTCGTGAGTTTCTTCATTAACCAAAAGTATAGATGTAATAATACCTAATTGGCTGGAGTCAGTGGCGAAGTCGGTGAGATACTCGACCGCGGATCAGTATGTGCGGGGTTCAAATCCTGGGCTCGTCCCGTCACTGACATCGCTTTTGAGTGAGGAAACTGACGTTAACATTAGCTTTAGCTTTTTAATTAATTAACCATTAGGATAGTTTTTATAATTGTTAATTAGGTAACTAATAGGATAGGTGTTATAATAACTAACAGAAAAATTATGCTAATTACTAACCATCTAATTAGCTATTAGAATAGTCATAATAATAAGTAATAAATTAACTATTAGAATAGATGTAATAAAAGCTAATTAATTAATTAAATAGTTGTAATAATAGTTAACTTCAAACCTTTATTATTATTATTATTAATTTCTTTGTAAAGATAACTGCATTTTTATGATGAAATCAGATTACGGGAACATTACTACCATACTGCGAGGCTCTGCAGAAGGTTATGCCCAAGAGGGCGGCCCAACCTCTCTATGAATACACGTCCCCAGGTGGGCTATACTTCATTTAGACTTTACCAATCATAGGTTTCTGTAACTTAATGGAAGCTTAAATTGGGTATTATTTCAGTTTTGAATACCCTGAATTAACAGTAATAAAATTAGCAAAGCCTCGGGCGGCCAAGAAATAATTGTGCAAATGAGCGATGTCCTGTAAACGGCATAGGTTAGTGGTAGGTTAAGTGGTAAAGCCATCGCCAGTTTAGAAAGAAGTTTTCCTTAATTTTGCATTAGACTATTTATAGTTTCCATTTTCTATATATTTGTGAGATATATTGATACAGGTGTAATAAGCAGTCAGTAGCCTTGTAGACACTCATTCATTAGGCAAGAGGGTGCAGGTTCTAATTCACCTCCGCCCGCCTACGATATCAACTTATCCGATTATATTGTATAGTATTCTAAATTTATCATCATCATGGTTCAAATCACTGACATCGCTTTCGAGTGAGGAAACTGACGTTAACCTTAGCTTTACCAGCTTTATCATCATCATCTTTCCTTCAGTTCCAGTTTAACTGGGGTCGGGATACGAATAGACCTTCTATAGACCTTCTAGAGCATTCTAGATTAATTTAAAATGTTAATTATCTTTGCAACTAATTGCTAATTGTTCAATGTCTTTATACACCAATTGCAGGAGTGTTGGGCAAATATCAAGCATTATTGATTGATATAATAAACTACGCCGATCTGAAGCCGAAAGTTTTCCAGTGTCTTCGTGAAATAGGAAATGGTATTGTCTTCGCTATGCAGCTGGAAATGGCCCTGGTAAAAGTATTTCAAATTTCGCAAATCACAAGTTTAATTAGGCCCCCTGTACGTCATACTTTTTCATTGTGGTTTTACCGCCCGTTTTCATTTCAGATGGTGATGTCGGGTGCATGTTATGAACAGTAACATATCCTTACGTGATTTACGTTGAACAGTGTCATGCTCAAGTCGATCATCTATAATCTACAAGTTAACAAAGTTAACAGTCATCAGTTCTATTCTAGAAATGACAAAGTTTTATTGTCATTTTCTTCATATTCTTCTTTCACTGGAGCCTCCAATATAAAAGAATCTTTCGATGAGAAAGGCGTTATATTCTCTAATCAGTGAACTTGTAAGGGTATAGTATTGTGGACTGAGATGCAGTTTAACGTCAGTTTCGCATTGCCAGCATGAGTTTGTAATCATATTATTGATTTTTAAACGGGCACGGGTCAATGTATCAGCTGTAGATCTGTGTGATTAATACTTAGGATTCTTGTTACAAACACATGTAGTCACGTGCGTGATGCGTCCATGGAATAGTTTGTGTTTTTTATGTCTCCATGTAAGGGTCGTTTAATTCCTCGTGTGTGACTCAATTAAGCAATCACCTAAGTGCTATATAAGAGATAGGGTATAACTTTATATTTTATAACTTTATAAGAGATATTAGTATAACTTTAACAATCATTATTTCTTATCTTCTTTGCAATTCCGCAACAGCACTTATTTGAATTTCACATATTTTTAATTTTATACATTTATTTATTTAAGATTTTAAATTATATTTTCCAATGTTAAGCTTTTCTGTTAATTTCTAGGGTCATCGTGAGTCTGTGGAGTTTGTGTTATCAGGAATGTTCCAGAGTATCTATCCCAAAAGTCTTGTTACCAAAGAAAAAGGTAACGACATTTAGTGTTAATAACGAATATCGTGCATGACGTTATCTAGCACTATACATGTAGAACCCTTGTCTGTCCGAAGAGCAATACTGGTTCATTATGATAAAGTGTAAAAATTGAAATTTCAGATATCCAATTTATGTCAGTATCGTTTTCCATGACAATACGAAGCGCCATATAATTAGAAAAGCCTGTCAAACTTCATTTAACGTCTGTTTAGTGCCACGAATGATACATTCGTAGACGGACTGGCTGGAATTTGAACCAATGACAGCCTACGTATCAGGCAACCATCCCAACTACTAGGAGATCTAACTGGTGCTGCGATATGTGTAGAGTAATATAACGGCACACTGGGCCAGGAAGTATAGATGTTTGCTTAAGGCCCATTTCCTCCATCCTGTCCATGGTTATTAGTAATCTTTTCCTTTTGATGGCGCATCAATTTCAGCCGGCGCGGTGTTAAGAATAACCATACATCACCCTGGGATTTTTTCCTTCAAAGCTGTCAACACTCGGTCTTTCTAGATTACAAGGTGATCACCCACAAAGTACTAACTGAGACCGATGTAGCTTAACTTCGATTATTGACGCGCAACTAAACAAAGTGCGCTATACCCCGCCGTATAAAAGATTGTAGCTTGTTGGATAGACGAGTATTAGTTACTGTTCCTACGGTAAATCGATTCAGTGTCCTCTTGCCTATAAGACGCGTGCTCTATCATCTACTCTATTAAAATTAAGATAATAAAAATTAAACATATTTCTCTTCCGCTCTAACATACATGTAGATCTATATATATATATGCATGTATATATATATATATATTGCAGGAGTGTAATAATATGAGAATCCGATCGTTTAACCTTTTAAACTCTCTATGAAATCAATGTAAAAGCTTCATCGAGCTCGATGTCGTCATGGGCATTAGTGACAGTCTAATTGTGAAGTCGGTTTTGTAAATTTTGTCACATGCAGACAACGAGAAAGCCGCTGAAAAGGCTGAGAAGTTGAGAGAAATGGAGGCTAAATATAAGCAATACGACGTCACTCAGTTCAGCCAATCTAAGGGTACTGAAGAGGTTGTCCTTTGTCTTTGTTCTGAGCTAAACTTTTCTCTCGTTTAATTATATAGGTCAGAATATGTTTAACGTTAAACTCAGAATTTCAGTCTTTGCAATGCTGTACTAAATGCTGTAAGTAAAACTGAACATTAATTAATTTTAATAATTGTTAGCTAAATCTTAGTTTAAGGTCTGGAAAACATCGTGGGAATTCATACCTCTATAGTACTGTCAGTACAGCATTTACCTTGATCTCCTTCACCTTGTTGTTCTTACCTTGAGCTCTTTTACCTTGAACTTTTTTACCTTGATCTCCTTCACCTTGTTCTTACCTTGAGTTCTTTTGCCTTGAACTCTTTTCTTTTACCTTGAACTCTTTTACCTTGAACTCTTTTACCTTGAACTCTTTTACCTTTTACCCTGAACTCTTTTACCTTGAACTCTTTTACCTTGAACTCTTTTACCTTGAACTCTTTTACCTTGAACTCGTTTACCCTGAACTCTTTTACCTTGAACTCTTTTACCTTGCCATCCTTAACCTTGCACTCTTCTCACTTTGAACTCTTTAACTTATTCTCTTACGTAACTTCCTCACTGGTAAAGTTTATTTCATGTCTTATCTGTTCCAAACCGCAGCAAGTGTTGATTGGCAAAGAACACAATCTTCTCTCTCGGGAGAAGCTCAGCTTCGGCTTGGTTTTGTTTAAAGAATTTCTTCATCGGCTGGGCCAGTGCTTGACCTCTAGCCCCCTGTGGAGGTCCTTGCGGACTCAGGAGGGAGCGTGGAAGGTGGACAGCAACACCGAGTTCCACAGGCTCTGGAGTGCCATGCTCTTCATCTGCTGCTGGCCCCCCACCCAGCACGAGATAACCATAGAGTATGCAGCACAAGCATCATCATCATCATCATTGTCATCATCATCATCATCAGCATCGTCATTATCATCGTCATCGTCAGCATCGTCATTATCATCGTCATCGTCATCATCATCATCATCATCATCGTCATCATCATCATCATCAATACTATTAAGTTCAATGAAGTTCAATGAAATGCAAGTTAATCATGAAATAATCGTATACTGTGTATCAGTTAGCTACAGAGTACGATACAATAAATCAATCAAGAAGCACTAAATATATATACACAAATTAATTATTAGATGATTTTTCGCAATATTTCAATGCAACTGTGTTAGTCGGTATTTATGAAGTACGTAAAGTTGCGCCATTTGTAGACTTAACAATATTTTATATATTATTCTACCTGTGCAGCATTTAGTCATTGGCACTATGGCTAATTCTCATCATGAATGGATGACGTCCCTGACATCATCCTTCTATGAGGAAACGGACGCTAAACCTTTATTATTATTCTCTAATCTTTGCTCGATGTGCTCAGAATGTTGTTGTTTTTCAGAGAGCTGTTTGGAGAGAGTCTGCACTGGGCCGGATGTACTTTGGTAACACTTTTAGGACAACAAAGAAGATTCGAGGTCATGGACTTCTGTAATAACTTGCATAGAATATACAGAGTGGACCAGAAAGATTCAAATGAATTCAATATTGTAAGTTGCTTCAAGATAAATCTACAATTGAAATTGTGTAGCAGATTTGTTTGTGTTATTATTTGTAACGAATAAGAAGTTTAAGAAGTTACGATCAGAATGACTCTAATGAATTTAATGTATTAAGCATGGTGTGATTATATATATATATATATATATATATATATATATATATATATATAATGCCGTTTTCTAGTCTGAGAGTGATGTGCAGAGGTCAGGCACAGATCTGTCAAGACTATTGAGGGAACTTGCATGAGATTACTCGGTAGTCCTATCTCTTACGTTGCTCATTATCTCTTAGTTTACTCATTATCTATTAGGTTACTCATTACCTTGGGAAAGGAAGAAAATAAAACGATAAAATAAAATAGGGCACTACATTGACCAAAGTTGTAGTTGTATTGTTAACATTCCATGTACTAGTTTGATGGTCTACCGGACAGCACACTTGATTGATACGCTAGAAATCATGGGTTCGATTCCAGCCGGGCTGTTTATGACTGTATCCCCTGCAACTAAACAGATATCAAACTTAGCTGCAGGCTTTTTGAACGAAATTATACGAAGCATGTACTAAATGTGTATTAAATGTGAACATTTGCTACAGGTGCTCAAAATGTGACAAACTATATGCAGTGCAAGACCATGAACACAATACGATTAGAGTACCACTGTTAGATAGATAGTTAGATAGATATTTCTATTTTCACGAAAATCGCAATGACATTGTACACCGTGCATGTTGTCCATGACAACATGACTTCTGCAGCATGCATATTTGAGTGAGCATTAAACTCCAAGAATAATGATGCGCAATCAATAAATATGTTATATCATAAAATGAAATAAACAAAACTATAAATTATTGTGTGTGTGTTTGTTTACAGTCGTTGAGAAAGATGGTGGACAGAATCAGAAAGTTTCAGACGTTGACTGCTCAAATCTTTGCGCAGCTGAATAAACAATTGCTGCCGGCCAATCACAGCAGACTTCACAACGAGTATCTCGTTCATGTAGAACATTTTCCTCCGCCTTCTGCTAAATAATCTAAAATGTAAATAATTATTTAAAGGAGACAGCTTTGAGAACCAAATCAATTAGGGTTGTCTATTTTATATGTATTGTTCACTTTTTGACGATTAACATAGTGTTCATTATTGTTGTCATGGATGACGGTGGCATTCTTTGTGCTTATTTAATTTGTTGTCAGTTGACTTCCCTGAAACATAGGCTACTCTATTACAGCGTATTGCATTGTTCTGCAACGTATTTAAAATATTACAGTGTATTGCAAAGTACTGTAATTTATTGAATAGCATTGCATTAAATTGTATTATATTTTGAAGAAGTGCATTTCTTTACCCCGTGAAGTATTCTGTTTTACTCTAATGATTCCATTATATTGCGTTTTTGTACTGAATTGTACTCAAAACACTGTGCTGCCTGTGCAGTATATAGTACTGTAGTGAAAAAGTATTCCGTTATACTGTGTTGTACTGTACTGTATTGTACTCTTTTGTACTGTACTATAATGTATTGTACTCTTTTGTTATGTACTGTATGTAACGTTGTACTGTTTTGTACTGTACTGTATTGCACTATTTTGTTCTGTACTATATGTAACGTTGTACTATATGTACTGTGTACTAGTGTGGCTTACTGTATTCTGCAGTATACTCAACTTGATCATCTCTGCTTTGTTGTACTCAATTCACTGCACAGCGCTGTCATCTGTCTAATTGTATTATAGATTTTATATTAATTATGTAGTATTATTATCGGCATCGTTTATTACCCATATCGATGTCGGTAAGATATCCAATAGTTGATTAGTATGGGCGTGTTCTGTTCAAATTCTGGGCTCGCCCGTTACTGATATCACTTTTGAGAGATGAAACTGTCGATAACATTGGCTTATTATATTATTTTTATTTATTTATCATGTTTTATTAATGTTGCTACTGTTGTTGTTGCTGCTACCGTTCAATGAAATTCCCGAAATATATGCTAATAAACATTATTTAAATATATTTAAATCCATCTGCATACTCTTTTGCGCTTTAGCTTCTTTGTATTGAAAGTTGTCACTATACTACTGGCTTCTGCAAGTAGCCTATAAGGCTATTACAGAGATTTCTAATTTCTCACTCACTATTTTGTTGGTATTGTTTATATTGTCTATTCATTCCATTATCTACGCCATGAATGCTCGCCGCATGTTTCGCATTGTAATGTGAAACAGCCGGCATATGATGACTGGAAATTCCTATAATTCTTACTCCACGTAGAGGCAGATCATCGGATAATTCTGTTATTTCTCCATCGGGACCGGATACGTCCTTTTCCACCGCTATTCTGCTGACCTCCTGATCCCATCACGTGATCATAAGGACGTCTCACCGGGTCTCCAGATCTGCACAGGTGGCGCTGTAGTGCTGCTCCAAGCAATCCAATACGTTTAGATACTATTATGCTAAAGGCGTCCTTCAATACGTTAAGATACTAGTATGCTAAAGGCGTCCTTCAATACATTTAGATACTATGATGCTAAAGGCGTCCTTCAATACGTTTAGATACAAGTACGCTCCAGCCCTGGTGAAATACATTCAATTACTATTTTACTCCATGCGTGGTGAAATACATTTAATTACTATGTTACTCCATGCGTGGTAAAATACATTTAAATACTATGCTGCTCCAGGCAATGCAGTGCGTTTAGATACAAGTATGCTTCAGCCAAGGTGAAATACATTTAAATACTATGCTGCTCCAGCCCTGGTGAAATACATTTAAATACTATATTGCTGCAGGCGTCCTACGATACGTTTAGATACTAGTATGCTTCAGCCCTGGTGAAATACATTTAAATACTATGCTACTCCATGCGTATTGAAATACATTACAATACTATGTTACTTGAGGCGTCCTGCAATACGTTTAGATACTAATATGCTCCAGGCAAAAGCAGTACGTTTAGATACTAATATGCTCCAGGCAATGCAGTACGTTTAGATACTAATATGCTCCAGGCAATGCAATACGTTTAGATACTAATATACTCCAGGCAATGCAGTACGTTTAGATACTAATATGCTCCAGGCAATCCAATGCGTTTAGATACTAATATGCTCCAGGCAATGCAATACGTTTAGATACTAATCTTGCTCCAGGCAATGCAATACGTTTAGATACTAGTCTGATTCAGCCCTGGTGAAATACATATATGCACTATTCTGCTTCACGCGCGATCATTTAAGTACCACGTTACTCCATGCGTAGTGAAATACACTTAAATACTATACTGCTCCATACCTGGTAAATACATTTAAATACTTTTGCTGATCCATTATTCGTGAAATTCATTTAAATACGGACAGTAGGCTATATTGAGCAAGAAGCTGACGCTATACGTGGCTTTAGCCTTTACTTTCCAACTCCAATCATGGTGAAATACATGAAATACATTTAAATATTGTGATGCTCCCGGACATTTAAATACTATGATGCTTCAGTCATGGTGAAATACATTTGAATACTGTGATGCTCGAGGACATTTAAATGCTAAGATGCTACAAGGTCAGGCATGGTGAAATGCATTTAAATTCAATGCAATGCTTCATGAAGTACATTTAAATTAAAAGTACAGCCTACTACCGTGCTTCATGGGAATTGTAATACATTTAACTACTACGAATTGTAATACATTTAATTACTACTTTGAGGCTCTAGACCTAGCTAAATACATTTAAATACAACGCTGTTCTACATATCGTGAGATACAAGATTGAAGTAACTTGCTAAAGGCTGCTTCTATCACTGGGCACAAGTAAGGATTTCACAGTGGTCTCTGCCGGTAATTCTTGAGATATTCCGAGCAGGTTGAAAATTGAAATGGCTGGAGCCTCGTAAAACAAATCAGAGCTAAGGGGCTATTTATGATCTATTCGCTTGGGAGCGCCACTCGATATATTGTTATTGTCGTATCGTTTGCCGACGTGAATATCATTTCTACTTTAGCGACTTCACGGTGGCTTCGACAAATGTCGAAAACTGTGTAAGGGGGACCGGAGTCGCTCAACCCCCTGTGTGATTTATGGGTTGGAGGGGGGGGGCACAATCAGACAATATTTACAATTAATGGATATATAGCAGTGAGCAGTGAATTGAATAAATTACTATAAATTTGTTTTAAGCATAATTAAATCATTAAATGTGATCGGTCTTCGAGCTAAGTTAAGCCGATATTTGGCTCAGTAATTAGTCAAACTGTCAATCAACGTATGTTAATTTATGTCAAGAAATCTATCATGCTCTCAACAACGTATTGTATTTGTCCACGAAAGAATCAGCTACTCTATCTACACATGTTAATCTATCGAAATCTGGGTACGCTTTCATTGATTTAGACGAACTGATTTATCTTCACCACAGGTTTTAAATCAATAAATTATTAGAACAATAAGTTAAACTTTCAGTCAAACAACGTACTCATTGAAGTGAAAAAGTAAATAATTGACTCGTTAACAATTGACTAAAAAATTTAACTAATAATTGGCTCGCTAACAATCGATCAATTTCACTAACTAATGGACTCGTTAACAATCGATCAATTTAGCTTAGAATCTATTTAGACATTACAAAACTTTCAAACCTAACCACAATATACAGGATTTTCTTAGTCTAAATAAGTAAGGCATCGCTACCACTTCCACCAATCTGCAGTCCCTACAACCCCTCACAAAGAAGAAGACCTCCAGGAATGAGAGAACCGGAACGGCTGTTAAAGATTTCCAGGCGATCCGTTCAATGGACCCTCTCCATTCATCCGAGCGTGTGATGAAAACAACAAAAGATATCTTCTTCGCCAGTCATCCAGCAATGTGGCGCCTCCAACGATGGGAATTAGCATGTAGAAGCCATTTATCATCTCATCCCTACTCACAATCTGACTTAATTGGCCCTTCAATGCATTATTTCTCAATACTGCCTCCTTTATAAATCCGCAGTCACCACTCGAAATAGACTCGACTTTTGAATTCAATCTAGGCAATATTTCACTTTTGCGTACACCATGACCTCCTCCCATTTCTATGATCCGTCATAAAATGGTTGCTATTGCTGCTGAAGAAGACTTAGTTTCGTAAATGAGAGGGGTTTGAAATCAGTGCCGAACAGGCGCTGATGGTGAATTCAAGAATACAATTGTCGCCGAATTCTCTATTTTGCTTACAATTCGTTTTAACATCTTATAAAATACTATATTTCAGATATTTTAAGATATTTTATTAATTTTTGCAGCTATTTCATGTATTTTTTATATTTAGTGTTGGCTTAATAACGTTTAAAAATATTTTGTGGTTATTTATATCGCGAAATTTGAAATTTTTCAAGTGTTGAAATTTGCTGATGAGCCTAGAAATCTAAGGAAAGCTACAATACAGCAGAAGAGGCGTAATAATAGGAGCATAATTTCAAAGGCGGTTATCAAATGTGACTTTTCAATCAATAAATCATTGCACCTACATGTAATTATCAATCAACAAATCAATAACGATCAACATCAATAAATTAATTAATCAACAAAGCAATGAAGGAATCTTTTCTTTGTACAAAGTGTCATAGTAGAGAAATAGATTACCTCTAGACATACTATACATTGTTTATACCATAACGTCTCAGATCTTGAATTCCTGTGAAAAAATGGGCTTAAAATCTTCAGGATATATTATTAATTTTATTACTTTGTAATAAATGAATTAATGCAAATTCATTTGAGTCTGCATTTTTTAAAGATTTTAAAAATTAAAAAGTAGAGATGAAAGTTAGAGGCAGTGAATAGCTTATAAAGTGAAATCTTGCAGAAATCATTTGCAACCCCTTCCCAAATATCCTCCTCCAAAATCCCTTTCCTGCCGTCATCTTTGAAATGACACATTACCATAAATCCGTCGTAGAGAGATAGCAGTGTGATTCTGCTCGGGCTTTCGACTCTCGTCTGATTCTATTCTGGCTTTCGACTCTCGGGATCACAACCTTCTATCGGTAATTGACGACACGGAGCCCTAACCTCTCACATAAAGTACGTGACCGGGAAATATAACGCCTTCATCATATATAGGCTCTATTCTCGTCTACTCAATACAGCTTGCCATACGACTGGTGGAATAGTAGCTTAGATCGACGTCCCTGACATTGCCTTATTCCTTATTCTTTATGACATTGAAGACATTCCTCGTTGGCGAGAAACCGGACGTTAAATTCTTATTGATTGACTAGGCACTGGAATTGCCACATAGTGGTGTTTAATGCGTAATTATTTAATTATTCCTTGTGACATTGCTGACATTCCTCGTTGGCGAGAAACCGGACGTTAAATTCTTATTGATTGATTAGGCAGTGGTAGTGCCACATAGTGGTAATTAATGCGTAATTATTTAATTTGCTCTACTCTTCTTATGTAAATATGTAGGCCTATTTAATTAGTAGCTAGCTATATTTTCAGTCGATTAATAATAACAACAGATAGATTTCTACAGTCATCTATAACAACATCGAGCACTATTGAGACAAAATCAAGCCGGCGAGCAAAGAGAAAGTCCAAAACGGTGCAAATTCCTAAATCCAGATAATCAGTCCAAAGTAAAGGAACCAAGGACATTTAGTTAGTCAAATCAGAAAGCATAGATCTAATAACTACTGATAGAAATTGGAATAAAGGTAGCCGAAGAGTTAATTTAGCAAATTACTCTCTCTGAAAAGGATTGCTAAATTAAGTTTATATTCGGTTAAGTTTAGATTCGGTTAAGTTTAGATTCGGTTAAGTTTAGATTCGGTTAAGTTTAGATTCGGTTAAGTTTAGATTTAGTTAAATTAATATTCAGTTAAGTTTAGATTCAGTTAAGTTTTGATTCAGTTAAGTTTAACGTAACATGACATAAAATAACGGCATACTGGGTCAGGAAGCACAGGTGTTTGTTTAAGACCCATTTCCTCTTTCCTCTCCATGGTTATTAGTAATCGTTGCCTTTTGATAGCGCATCAATTCCAGCGTCGCGGATTTAAGAATAACCTTCCATCACCATGGGATTTTTCCTTCAAAGCTGCCAACACTAGGTCTTCCAAGGTTTAGATTGAGATAAGTTTAAACTCAGTTAAGTTGAGATTCAGCTAAGTTTAGATTTGGTTAAGTTTAGATTAGATTCAGTTTAGATCTGATTAATTAAATTTAGATTCAGTTAAGTTTAGATCTTGTTAAGTTTAGATCTTGTTAAGTTTAGATCTTGTTAAGTTTAGATTCAGTTAAGTTTAGATCTATTTAAGTTTGGACTCAGCTATGGTCAGTTTTAAACCACGAGTTCTCAGTGAACTGGTTGGGAGATTCGTTAGTTGTTTGATTCTAAAGTCGTTTGTCATTTCTCACCAGGAGATGTTGAATAACAAAAACTCTCTAATGATTATTTATTGCTCCCTTTCTCCCTCCCTCACTCTCCCCTCTCTCTTTCTATCTCACCCTCCCCTTGATGCAATCCGGTATCAATATCTCACTACCTCCTATCCTGTCTTCATCCTCTCTTCCGCCTTTCTCTCGGACTCTCTCCCGGATCCTGATGGATTGGTTACTGTGTATTTTCCATAGTGGATGGAAACACTGTGATTCCAACATGGACGTAATTGTAGACCTAACTAGTATCTTTATTTATTTCTAGCTAAATATTCAACCTACACTAGCTAGCCTTTACTATAGAAGAGCAGCATCAGTGTGGGCATAAAATAGTTATACTAGTCTGTTTCTAGTCTGCCAGTTGACATGAAAATCCTAACACACACACACACCCACACATACACACACACACACACACACACACTTGCATACATACACACACCAACTTCGAACCCACGACCTCTCACTCAAGAGGCGAGCTCTCTACCCACGGCAAATATTACCTACTACTTTTAACATTAAAGTGAATTATATTTTATTGTTATGGTGAGTATATATAATAGTCGTTGCTAATAATTAGCAACGACTATTATAGACTATTATATACTCACTTATCAATTCAAATTATTTGAATTTATAAAACAACAACACTGTCTCAGCAATTAATAGCAGAAATGATTTTCATAGTTCCACACCGCACTCAGCTCTCAACCGATGTACAGCTGTCACGAGTTTTTAATTCTTTGATTTTGTTTTGTGAGCAGATCAAGAAAACGACAAGGCACGTGTTGCATTGATCATGGGTGCCTCACAAACGCGTGACTTTACTGGTAAGATGTGATACTAACTTACACAGGCGCCTTTGTGCCTGTAGGCAATAACTCTTTGATCTACCTGAAAGTTGAGAATAGACTACACGACAACATATCACAGTTAACGGTGCGCTTCTCTGCATAATCTACAAGCCTAGCTTCTAAATCTAGGCAGTCTTGGTTTTGGGGGATCTTATTTCTATAATTGTTTGTTAGATTAATTTGTCCACTTACTTTCAGCTACGTTTGTATTAATATTTGTGTTCGAATATGATATATCGTTATCATATAATATTACTATATACGTCACATACCTAAACTTATACGATATTCTATATACTTAAGTACTGTAGAATGTAGAAACTGTGACCAAAACGTCACAGCGAGTGAAATATCAACAACTTAGTCAATATATTTATAATGTGCAATTTACAAGAAGAGATCATAGGAGAAAAATGGAAGAGCATAACACAAGAGCATATATACATGTAGATAACTGTAGTGTATAACTGAAGGAATTGTATGCTATGGACCTGCACATAGGCAGAACTGAGTGTGTGTATGTGAGTGAGTCATAGAGAGAAAGAGAGAGAGAGAGGGGGGGGGGAGAGAGAGAGATACAAGTAGAATTAATGATAAAGAAATATTTCTGAACATTCAGTTGAATTCACGTTAGGCCGACAGGTGCACGTTATGAAATATAGCGCTCCTTGCTTAGAGTTGCGCGGCGCGGCGCATGCTCGCGTCCCATTACGACATCTGTGCGACACGCGGCCCCTGTCGATGTTCAAAGCGGCGCTGATGCGACACAAATATAAAAACGATATTTAATTTCCTTCAAGTCGTTTGTTGTTATTGAGGTAAATCTCTTCTTGGACTCTATACGCCTGTCTATAGTATATTAATTTTAGAGACTGTAAAAATTCTTTTACATGACTTTGAAATGTAAGCATCTTAAATTTATCAAATAGCAATTGAACAAATAATAGAGAAGAGACTGGGGACTAGTATTGCAAATAGAAGAGAAATTTTGATCCGGTCTATAGAGAATTAAAGTTAAGAAGAAGTAGGGTTCAAACCTCACGCGGGTCAGTAAAGAATAACTTTAGGGTATGCTGCTATTATTCCTAAGTCACCACCTTGATGCAATGCATAACGTGTTACCTAAGATCATCCATCTAATTATTATACCATTATAATGTCATTATATGGTATTTAATTATCTACATGTATCTCCGGTGTTGTCAGTTTTTTGTGAACTAAACGAAGATAAAAACAAGATGTTATAAAAAACAAATTAGCAATAGCAAAAATAAAAAACTTTAAAAAAAGTAAGCCATAGCACATAGCTGCTAGTAAAATGACGCGATTTAGCGCACTCGGTTAAGCTGCGCGTCAATTGAACGAAGTTAAGCTCCATCGCGCCGGTTAGTATTTTGTCGGCGACCACCTTGGAAGAACGAGTGTTGACAGCTTTGAAAGAAAAAATCCCGAGGGTGCTGGAAGTATATTCTTAATTCCGCGCCAGCTGCAATTGATGCGCCAACAAAAGGTAGCGATTAATAATAACCATGGAGAGGAATGGAGGAAACAAAGAAAACTACAAAAAAAGCAATCAAGAAAGGAAACTATGTAGCACATGTGGTATGTCTTGTGTGAAACTATATGAACCAAAAAGTACTAAAGAATAAATAAGCACATGTGGTATGTCTTGTGTGAAACTATATGAACCAAAAAGTACTAAAGAATAAATAAAAACTGTCGAAATCTAGGACACGAAATATATGGATTAAGTAGCGAATGTTAACCTTTAATGTTATTGAGTAAAAGAATTTTTTTGTTTTCATTAATAATTTTTGTCCGCTTCCTCAATAATTTGCTAGATCCGCTTTCTGTTTACGATTAAACTTTAAAAAACCAGGATTATTTCAAAACAAGGGTGTTAATAAATATCTCAGCGCTTAGTAAATATACTATAGAAATACTACTATGAATTAGGTAGAAAAATAAGAGAAACTATACTTGCTTTTTATTGCTTTATTTTTATTTATTTATACGTTTATATTTTGAGGTCGTGGAATAAATTCCAGAGAGATAGAGAGAGAGAGAAAGAGAGAGAGAGAGAGAGGGAGAGAGAGAGAGAAAGAAAAAAGAAAGAGAGAGACATGAAATCATTAAGAAGGGAGGAAAGAGAGGAGAGGGTGAATGACCCATGGGCGGATATCAGGAGTTATTTAAGATCAAGAAAGAAAAACAAGAGGGTGTCATCACTTTATTATGCATACAAGAATATAGGAAGTCATTTTATCCGGTACACCACCTCCTCCCTATCGACATTTAGGCCAAGGCCGTAAGTGATTGGATTGCAGAGGCTACGTGTAAATCCATGTGAATATCGACCGAAAAAACAACAATTGCTGTGTTAGTCCTACTGTCGTCCATTATAACATCGAATATTGCAGAACCAAAATCAAGCCAAGGAGTAAACAGCATAAAATTGACCAGCACATTGTGCATATCCAGTATTCAAAAGAATCAGTCCTGTGATTAGAAATATCAGCATCCTCTTTAGCCTTCTTCTTGAGCGTATACAGGGATACACTCATTCAATAAAGTGGTTCGTTTTAAAATCTTTGAAGTGGATTAACTAAAATACAATCCGCTTCAATTCTTTTCTGTAATATCTTTCAAACTTAATATCCTACAATACATGTATATTATTTAGTAATGGCCAAATTCCCATCTGCCAACATAGTCAACTGTTTGGTAGGGTCAAATCACAAATTATTTCACAAATTCCGCAATTGCTCTTCTTCCAGTCAAGACTGGAGCCTGTGGCGATGTCGGTAAGATACTCGACCGCGGATCAGTATGTGCCGGGTTCAAGTCCTGTGCTCGCCCGTTACTAACATCGAGGTAATTAATTGAGGAAACTGTCGTTAACCTTTGCTTGACCAGTTTTTACATAACTACTACAGTGTATTTCTAGTTCAAATATGACAAACTCAAAGCAATGTCATTTTACATCTGTACGAGGCTAAGTCAAAATAACGACAGGACAGACTGCTTGTGATATTGTTTATACTGTATCAGATTTAGTCATCTTCTAGACACCTGCAGTTCACCTAATAATGAGCCTACATTCTCAGATGTCACTCACCGGCTCGAAAGCGCATTGAAATAGAAAACATGAAATAATATGAAGCAGGATTTGTCCATCAGAGTCAAGCTGTTCAACATTCAATTACAATGTTTGTTGTAAGATTTAATGTATTTAGAAGTGATATTGAGTTACGCGGTGTCAAGTCAAATCTTCGAGCAGAAGTTTTCCACAGCGGGTAGCTCGGCGGGAATTCTCAAATCCTAACCTAAATTCAGGAAATCTCCACTTAATTGTCTTCACGCGGTATTGAATATCACACGGTTTTAGATTAGGACAGGCCGATAGGTGACCGATTGAGCCTTGCTCAATTCAATTTTGGTTAATTTACACTTTGCATTTTCTTTATCTACATTCGAATGAACTTTTTTGTCGATTAAAGTCAGCTTCATCAAAAACAATTTTGAAAGGGTAAAGAGCAGAAAAGCTGTAAAGCTAATGTTAAAGTCAGTTTTATCTAAATAAAGCGATATCAGTGATGGAAGAGCCCAGGATTTGAACCAAACATACTGATCCGCTGTTGGATATCTTACCGACATCGCCACTGGCTCCAGCTAGTGCCAATCTTAAAGGGTAACTTAATATGTTTAACTATTTTTTGGCAAATTAAAACTCAAAATACAAAATTAAAACTTAAAATACAACTAATGAAAATATTGCAGGTCCCCTGACATATTATTGCTTAATATTGTAATGAGATCAGAATGTCACCGTAATTTGCTCATTGCAGTATCGTACCCTAAACTGTCATGTTCAGTGAAAACATTTGTGGCACAGAACCCTGATTTTATTTTGACAATCCTCTTCTAATGGACCCCTATCTCATCTGTCACAGCTTTTATCATCTCTGTCATAAATCATGATCGGGGGCCGAGTGTATAAATATGACATGAGTGGGGGTGGTAGAGGGATATCTGGAGGGGTGATCATAAAACAATAATGTAGGGTGGGGTGGTTGAAGACATACTGGGGGTGGGGTGTGTAGGATTGCATGTGATGATCATTTGGGTCCGGATTAAATTAATTAATGAAACATGCTATCCTCGCATCCAACACGACTTCAGGCTTGGGGGTCACAAACTGCTTAAAGGCGGTGAGATCTTTAGAATAGACTCGCAAATAGCTGCAACCGCTGACAGGGGATGACTGACGTAGCTACTGTGCTTCTCAACGAATGGCAGATTAGACTTTACGTAGGTATGCTAATAGAAAGAAAAAACAAATAAAAGAAAATTGTGATTTTGTTTCATGCCATTTCATCCACCCAGATATACAACTTCAAATTGAGACGAAGTCTTTGAAAGAATTTTATTTCACACTTTTATTACTTCACTATGATGCATTTAAAATGTAGACCTATTTCTCAAAGTTTTAAATGCCATTGTAGTTTTGCGTAAACGCGGATAGTAATTAAATTTCAAGTTTGTTAAGAAACTATTTTTGTCGATTTCCATATCGAGGGGTATTTTAGTAATGGTCTTTCTTAGGAAAAGTCAACTAAGAGAAATAATATTTTATTTATAATTCCATTAATTGAATCCATAAGTTTGTTATTTCAAAGGTGTTAATGGGATCTGTCACAAACAATAGCGGTGTGAAAGAATAAAGACTGTATTATTCTTCGACTTAATGAAAAACACAGAGTGCTTAGTATTATATGACATTCAATCTTTCCTTTATCCCCCCTCCCTTTAATTCCTCTATCACTCTCCTCTTGCTCTCCAGCTATCTTATTCTAGAGTCTCTCTCTCTCGCTTTCTCTCTCTCTCTCTCTCTGTCTCTTTCCCTCTCTGTATCTCTCTCTCTCTCTCTCTCTCTCTCTCTCTCTCTCTCTGTGTCTCTCTCTGTCTCTCTCTGTCTCTCTCTGTCTCTCTCTCTCTCTCTCTCTCTCTCTGTCTCTAGAATGCATTCCACTCAATCCTAACCGACTCGACTCTTAACGCCAACAATCAATCCCGATCTCTCGGAATGCGATTGGACGCCTGCTCATGACTATTGACTAATCCCGGTCGAGTGTTTTGTTGATTCTCACACGGACCGCCCGCCTCACGCCGCGAAAAGCTCTCTGCGTGGTAACACTTTCGTCTAATAACGACACAGCGCATCACTTTGCCTATTCACTCGTCTGCTTAGTTAATATAAGTGTTAGCTGCCTGATGGTGTGGTGTTTTGTCTAGCTTTTCAACGTTCAATATTACGGAATTATCATTATCAATAGCATCATAAGTACCATTATTATTGTTGTTCATGTATTTTCTATTGTGACTAGTATAAATAGAAGTTTTCTTGGCTCTTTCTCAGTTTACAGATATTCGACGGGTAGGTCTAATGTTAGGCCACATGTAGCTACAGAAAATACTTGTTTACTGCTGCTAGTATGTATACAATAGTGATATTATTAAATTAGATTTATACAATTACGTATTTGTATATTATATGTATTCATTATATAGACCTATTATACTTATTCCTTAGATTATATTACTAATTTATTGCAATTTTCCTATACTTATTTTATTTTAATATTGAAGAATCGGGGATAGATTGGCTCAGTCGAGATTGAGGTGGTATGGGCATATTGTGAGAAAGGCAGATGAGGATGTGTAAAGAGAGTTTGGAGGGAAGAGCTGGATGTTTAGCTAGAGAGAGGTAGACCACAATTGACGCGAGATGCGGTAATTAAGAAGGACATGAAAAGCAGGGTAACTGGTGATATGGTATGGGACAGGGAGGACTGGAGAAATTCTATTCGTATCCCGACCCTGGTTAAACTGGAATTTAAGGGAAGATGATGATGATATTATCCTATTACTATATGGTGTTTTATGAGCTTATTGATAATTAACAATGCATGCACAAAACAGATGTAAAAGCGCATTATCCGGTGTGTTTCGACCTGTTAGAAAAAGTTAACGAACAGATCTCTGTCTCATTGGCCTCCAATTAAAGAATGTGACAATGTGAGAGTTTACTTCATGAGGCAAAAGCTTACACACTCATTGATTCGATTTAGAGTATAATGTAAACATTTTATTTAGACTAACACTCAACTTTTAACTCAAATAAACTGTTTTATTCATTGTCACATTATTGATTGCAATTTTCAAAAAAAAGATTTATTAACTATTTATCTCAAATATCGTGGCTTAAGCTCTATATTAACAATAAATAACATTTATGTACTTATAACACAATAAAAGAACATTTCCACCGCGGAACAAATAGACTCTATCGTTGGGGTTAATTGTGTACATATATACAGAAGACTTTGCAAAGAAATCTATCGTTGGGGTTAATTGTGTATACACGTATATACAGAAGACTTTGCAAAGAAATCTAACATCTTCTTATCTTCATTATCTTCCTAGTAGTTCAGGGCTAGCGACCGATCTCTTGCCCTATGGAGCTGAGCGCGGCCACGGCTGCCCTACAGAGGCGAATGGGCCTACAGTCGCCCCCGGGTGATTGCCGCCCCGGGATAAGCGGGGGCTCCCCTCCCCGGCGTCCTGAAAGCCTCAGCCCACTCCCGATGTCCCTACACCGAATTCATCAACACCAACAACAGCTAAAGCACCAGCTCCAGCATCTTCACTCTCTCAACGGTATGGCTCCCATGAAGATAGACCAAGCCCCTGGTGGGATTGGCTACAGGGGCAGTCCCGGGTGCTCGGCGGGGTCTCCCCCTCCTGTATCCAGCAATCCTGAGAACAATACCTGCCGTCTGATCGACTACCGCGGAGTGAAGGTCGCAGCCTTTAACGTGGACGGACGAGAGCTCATCTGCTTGCCTCAGGCCTTCGAACTGTTCCTCAAGCACCTCGTGGGTGGACTGCACACGGTCTATACGAAGCTGAAGAGGCTGGACGTGACCCCGGTGGTGTGTAATGTTGAGCAGGTGAGGGTACTGAGAGGACTGGGGGCCATACAGCCCGGGGTGAACCGTTGTAAGCTCATCTCCCCCAAAGAATTCGATATTCTGTATGATGATTGTACAAATTCCAGGTCAGTGGTTTAGTGTTTCTCACTTAGGTCTTAAGCATTGCGTTAATCAATCAATCAATTAGAATTTAACGGCCGATTACTCGCCATAAGGCAATGTCAGGGACGTTAAGATCGGTTTTCCGCCTTGGAAGCATATCAGAGACGAGATGAGCTCAGAATTAGAGCTCTGCATGCTCTTATCCGCTGTCGAACACCTGACCATATGTAGATGAACTGATCCCATGTAGATGAACTGATTACATGTAGATGACCTGATCCCATGTAGATGAACTGATCCCATGTAGATGAACTGATCCCATGTAGATGGACCCATGTAGATGAACTGATCCCATGTAGATGAACTGATCCCATGTAGATGATCCCATGTAGATGGATCTGATCCCATGTAGATGAACTGATCCCATGTAGATGAACTGATCCCATGTAGATGAACTGATCCCATGTAGATGAACTGATCCCATGTAGATGAACTGATCCCATGTAGATGAACTGATCCCATGTAGATGGACTGATCCCATGTAGATGAACTGATCCCATGTAGCTGAACTGATCCCATGTAGATGGACTGATCCCATGTAGATGGACTGATTCCATGTAGATGGACTGATCCCATGTAGATGGACTGATCCCATGTAGATGAACTGATCCCATGTAGATGGACTGATCCCATGTAGATGGACTGATCCCATGTAGATGAACTGATCCCATGTAGATGGACTGATCCCATGTAGATGGACTGATACATATAGATTGACCTGCCTGCCTACACGAATATTTGAGGGCAGCAATTAGGACTTTAACTAAAAATTGGCATTGAATTTCTCCAGGTTTTCGAGCAATTCTCTGACGAAAATAAATAATGAAATAATAAATAAATAATGAAATAATAAATAAATAATGATCTTTAGTAAATAATTATTTCTAGTATATAATGTTCTCTATGACACTTTTTCTTACCCCCCCCCCCCCTTCTCTCTTCTCTCAGGATATGAAACTCACTTTCATTTTTATTAATCTTTAATTTTTCATTTTTATGAGTTCTTGATTTCCCGCAAACAGATACTTGAAAAATTAACTACCTACATATTTTGTTTCTCTCTTTAATATGTAGATTCCTCAGTTTTGACATAAATTTAAACGACCGATATTATTTGAAAAATCGTCTTTGGTTCATTTTTACTTGGTCTTTTATTATTATTGTTAATGAACTTTAAAAGTTTATTGGATTGGCCTTAAAGTGCTGGATGGCAGTAGCAGTAGTCTAAAATTATGTGGACATTGTTTTTAAATGTTTATGTAAGAATGTGAATGAAATTGAAACTCTGACAATTTAAGGTGCTTCTAAATCGACTCTATGACGTTTATATTTCAACAGAAAAATAAACACTTTAGCTCAATAGCATTATAATTATTTATTAGCGAGTAGAGGCCTGCTTATATTCTTAACTATTAAATTATTGCGACTGACGCCAATTAAAATTACGAGTTAGAAATTTATGCGAAATGTCATAAATGCGCCGTTATGAGTGCATATTTATTTAATTGAGAAATAAGAATTGACGTCGTCATTGAATGACAATTAAACGAGGTAAAAGGGGGATGCGGCTTGTTTGACAATAAATGTTTAGTATCTGCGTTTGTGCGGAGAAGGATGTTGAAATTCTTTGAAGATTTTATTTGCTCTATACGTGTATTTAAAATCCTCTTGACCTACTGCAATTTGCTTGATTTCATTTCAATTGAATATATTATATTCAATTTGATCTGCGACTAAGGTTCTAGTTAAGATATGTCTGCATAGAGGCTTCTTTCCAATGACTAATATAACTAAATGTATATATATATATATATATATATATATATATATATATATATATATATATATATATATATATATATATATATATATATATATATATATATATATGTACATGTATATATATATACAAAATTGTAAAAACATTTTGTGATATCATGCTAGTTTACATATTAGCATTGTAACACTGTAAGAATCATGTAGGCCTATGATGATGCCATTGCTAATGAGTTTTTAAAATCATTGAAATTTTTCAGCTTAATTTCTAAAATAAATTTTGAGTCTTGATCTACAATGGGTTCGTTTATTTCAGAAATGACAACGATTTGCTCAATTACATAGTGTTAATGTTAACTTTCAAAACTCTATGAATTCTTAAATTTTTCACTTTAATCCTGATATTTAACAGCTCCGAGGCACAAATACTTAAATTCCCCGAGAGAGATATAAACTAAGTATGAACTAAACTTTAAATCGCTAATCCGAGAGTTCTACTCCTCATTGGTTCATAAGATTTTGGTATCTTTCCAGAATGATAAAACAGACGTAAAAAATAGATTTATATTGTAGAAAACTAGAACACATCTTCAAATGTGGTTTAAATTATCATTGCTGTTTACTAATATTTAAGTAGTTAAATTTATAATTGAAGTTCAAACTCCCCTTTATTCAATTTCTCATAATTCGTCACGTTTTAATTTAAATACTCAACCAAAGTGGGCATTATAGTTTATTTCTGTTTCTCATCATTCAATTACGTTATAAGTACATGTATATCTATAAGTATATGCGCATTTATTTCTCTAACCCATGAGTTATACACATCAATATAACATCGGCTGAGAATGTGCATAAACTTATGACATCGGTCCATTTTGTTTATTTGCCATATCTATAGCCTTTGATGTTCTGTACATTCTGTAGCTACGGAGCTTTGAGAGTAATATTTAATTAGCATTTAATTGAAGTAATTAATTCGAGCTGTGTGCTAGTTTATCTAGGTAGGCGTGTTTTCATAAAATCTTGAAGCGCCTGTTTGTTATTAGAACTAGACTATGCAGGTAAAAGTAGAGAAGTCAAGTAAATTCCACGTCCGTTTCTACTGAAATGTTAAGAAGACTTGACCAGGAACAGAACCAACGACTTTAGGCTTAGTTTGCTAATATGGTACCTATTCGGCGGTTTATGTAGCATCAGTCTATTAGAATTGTATTGTGTAATGTAGTTGCGGAAAATTCCTATTTCATTTAAAACAATACTTTTCGGTTAACGGGATAAAAGACACCTTATTATACATACTGAACGAAAGGTAATATTAAAGAAGATTTGATAACTGCTTTTTATAAGCCGTGTTTCTTCCTTGAATTTGCTTTAAACCTCTCACCTTTTGTATTAAAACGAAAAAAAATTAACCGCTTAATAATTATTATTGTCAAATTCTTGTGTAAGAATTCAAGAGCTAGCCCACAATGATATAATAGCGCAGAGAGGTCTAGAAATCAAGTCATTTGCATATAAATTACATTAGGTCGTAATATAAATAATTTTTAGCCCTTAACAAGGTTTTAATTTCTTAATTCTCGCGGGAAGCCTCAGCGTTTCAGTTGGGAATCGTTTGTACATTTGTGTTCTTGATTTCGTTCTTGTGTCTCGGTATCATCATGTTGTTGCATAACATGAAAATTATCAAATGCGCAACATCTGTGTAGCAAATAGCAAGAGAGTTCAAACAGGCTCCAGCTTACAGGTCATGATGTGCTCGAGGACTATGATATTACATGATTTCTCTCTCTCTCTCTCTTTCTCTCTCTCTTATTCTTTAACTTTCTCTGTCTCTCTCTCGCTTTGACTCTCTCTGTCTTGCTCTCTTCCTATAGTTCTTCGGTAAAAAAAGCTGGTAAAGCTAAGGTTAACGTCAGTTTCCTCACTCGAAAGCGATATCAGTGACGGGAGAGCCCAGGATTTGAACCCCGAACCCCGCGGTCGAGTATCTTACCGACATCGCCACTGGCTCCAGCCAGTGCTAAATGGTAGATGTAGGGCGTATAGTACTACTAATTCTTGAGGACTAATACGCATTACTGCTTATGGGCAAGTCATATATTGTCATAGTCGTTGTAAAACATTTGTCATATTCTAACCTCTCCTCGTTCAAGTATGATATTAGAAAGCATTGATCTCATTTAAGAAATAAAAATAAAGACAATTTTTTGTAGATAGAATCTACTGCAAAACAGCCAAGGGAATGACCATTCGGATTGAGTTTCAAGCTGTGCAGCATAAAACAACTAGTTGCTCTAGCATTCTAATTACTTGCCGGTCGAATTTACCGAAATCGGATGTAACTTTATTGCTACTCTTTTCGCCCCGACTACTATTGCTCTTTCCAATACAAATCGAAACTGCCCTCGAAATTTAACTTATCAATTTCATAATTAGAAATTTCTAATAGAAATCAGGCAGTACTGAAATGATTTGACTAAGCCATAAATTCGATATCCGAGTAAATGAAATGATTGGAATTGCCTCGTACGTAAAGTCCCACAGTGTACGAGTTAATTACAATTGTTATCAGTTATGGGAATGCAGTCTTTGATTTCTTATCAGTGACTTGGAATGATATCAGTCAACGCACAACGTGGGCGGGGTTCCCTAGACCTTGCGTCCCTGATTAAAGCTGATTTCAATCCTAGCAATGATTTTGGTTCTTCTTTGTCATATGATTTAGTTTATTTTTATCAATCAATCAGTAAGAGTTTAACGTCCGGTTCCTCGCCATATGGCAATATCAGGACGATTATATACAAGTCTTCTTTCTTGTTATCATCATCATCATCATCATCATCATCATCATCATCTTTCAAAGAAAAGAAGTAGTTCTTGTAATTTTTGTAGTTTTAAGTTATTATATCAGCTATTTCGATATTCAAAATAAGTAAATTTTAATTTCGCTCTCGGTTGAACTCTTGAAACATAAACAAAGTGGTCATAGATTTTCATGGACTACCAAATCCGGTCAGCCTTGACCTTTCTCAATTAAAATCTTTTACCAATCAGTGTCAGCATTTCTAAATTTAATAATCTCGTTTTGTCGTTTATTAGTTTGCTAACTTTTAATTTAGAATTTCTCGGAACGAACATGTTGGAGTTAAGTATGGATGACGCAGAATGGGGCGACTGATGGAGAACAGAAGCTGGTATAAACTGGAGCAATCTTCTCACGTATAGTAGGCCTCATCTTTTCGTCTGAACACAAACGCGTGAGATGCTTCAATGGAAAACAAGTTAAATCAATATAAATACGGCAACAGTATCAACAAATCTGATAGATGCTCTTTTTTATTTCCACTTCAAAGTAACGGGAATAGTTCGTAGATTAAAGTTCCTGCCAGTGAGTATCTTTCAAGTTTCCACTTGTTACTCCATTATGTTCATGAAGACTTTGGGTCTGCAGAACGTCTAACGTTCAATTAAAGGCACACGCTTAATAACATCCAGTCGTACTTAGCAAATAGATAAATTCTACATTTTCAACTCGGGGTACTAAAAATTAAGTCATCGATGAACACAGATATTTGGAGTTGCGACTAACGTAGTTGTGAATAAGATTGGTCAAACACCATAAATAAGTCACCATGCTCTTGCCTGGTTGAATGGTTAAGTAGGTAGCGTACTCGCCTGGTTAGCAAGAGGCTATCGTTTCGATATCAGGCTCTGAACTAAGTTATCGTGTTTCAGAATGAATTG
This sequence comes from Enchytraeus crypticus, assembly GCA_905160935.1. Lineage (NCBI taxonomy): Eukaryota > Metazoa > Annelida > Clitellata > Enchytraeida > Enchytraeidae > Enchytraeus > Enchytraeus crypticus. Next base: position 43,888 of record CAJHZI010000327.1, read on the forward strand.
ATAGAGTTTAATCATGAATTTATATCATTACTAGAGTTTTCTGTAATATTTTGCGGAAGTGTTTTATTTGATTCACATTTGGGGATAATGTAGTTTGATGAAGAAGTTGAGAAGTTGGACAACCCCCCCCCCCCAATTTAGAAATTATTACCTCATCTTTCAAATTTATTTAGCACGATGTATTATTTTTTTCGCTATATTATTGTTCGCCGGCTTGATTTTGTCTCAGTAATGCTCGATGTTGTCATTGATGACTGTAGCAGTCTAATTGTTGTTGTTATTATTATTTACAAATGTTCCCAGATGGGTTCTATTAGGTCAGGGACATTAAATATTTAGGTCGGAACTCTCCCCCACTCAGTGAAATCGTTTATATGTGAGTTGATTATAGTGATGTGGATGGCACATCTTGGATGGAAGATGAGGATGAAGTTAATCAGAGAAATTCGCGTACAGGTTTTACGACTGGAAAATAGTAAAAACAAATTAGGACACTCTCTCGCTGTTTTACCAGTATCCACACTACATACACTTAACCCACCAGCATCTGTCTATCATATATCATACCAGCTCGGCTTTATATCGCAATGCATTAAATTATATGTTTCTCCAAATGTATTTACAAATACAAATAAAGTTATGCACACGTACATACAGTGACATGAAGTCTGTTATATACAAGTAAATATACTTGATTTTAGAAATGCTGTCTGAGAATTTATGTATTTGCTTACTTAAACTTACTAATGTAACCTTGCTGTGCGCATTCTTCTGTATTCTATGAAATGACTGACTCAAGGCACATTGCCCAACTAAATCTCTATCAATGTACTAAGGAGCAACCTACGTACAGCGAGCAATACAAATACATATTACATAGGAGTAGTTTGATGTATATACATATATAAATAAACAATATAACTGCATATTACAAGCACCATGTCACTAAGGATATGTTTTGCTAAAATCATAAAGCATCATTAGATTTATGTAACTATAAGCCTCCTAACACGTATATCTAAAGTACAGTATTCTATTCGCTCAGTCTTTGTCTTCCTCACGGTGATTCCTCACATGTTTTGATCTGAAACTCAACAATTCTATTCAACTACCATCTACCATGTGCCGTGATAGTCTAAATAGCTCATTGGTTAAGAGCAACGGTATTTCATGCTGAAGACTGGGTGGTTGAGTTTCGGATAAGCCTTACAGAGTTGAATCTACAGGTTGTGATAATAATAACAACAATTGGAGTGCTACAGTCATCAATGACAACATCGAGCACTATTGAGACACAATCAGGCCGGCGAAACAAAGAAGTTTCAAAAACGGTGCAAATTCCAAAATTCCGAAAATCAGTCCAAAATAAAGGGAATTTAAGAAAAGGTGGTTTGGGCGTAGGTCGCAACTCATGGACACTGGATGGAACAGAAGATGGAAAAGATAGTTCTTCAACTGCCTATGGAACTGCTCATAGGCAGTTGATGACCTATCTTTTCCATACATGATGTTGAAAGCTGCTTCACGCCCGTAGTAATTGATTGATTGAATTATAACTTAACGTTCGTATCGGCGACCGAGTGCGAGATCGTCGTATCTCCACAACACAATTTTTGTGAGGGACTTTTTAAATTATGTAACCAGCAAATAAATAACCAGTTTTAGTATGAATAAAGATATCATATACTTGTATACTGTACTAATATAATTTACTATAACGTCTATTCATGCTCACTTGTCTTCATTAAACAACTATCTATTTATATAGGCCTACTTATCTGCAAATATAAAGTTCAGAAGCTCAACTTTTTGCCACTCTAACCTTCATTGCTGAACACGATCATCTATTAACACTGAATATGTATGCACGTAAACCATTTTCAGATTATTCTTTATTTTATTCAATATATCAATATAGTTCTAAGATAGTGACTACGACAATTTATGAATAATGATAAATATTTTCAATCTGTCAGACTCTGTTCGATCAATTATAAATAAAACACTCGACTCAAACGGAACAGTTTTGAATGTTATATTAGAATTATTAGGAATTTCCAGACAGATATTCAAGTGTATATCATATATATATATGTACATGTAAATTCATTTCTATTTCAATCACTTAACATGCTCTTGAAAGATAAGTTAAAGTGTTGAATTACATGTCTATTGCTTATCTAAGATATATGATTGTATTGCCAATAGTACATGTATACATGCAGACAATCAGGTATTTTCTTGGGCTAAGAGCCGACATAATCTGAGTTGAAGCAGCTGATTTAGATTAAAATCTGGAGTGTTTTGAGGAACGACCAAAAATTTAATGATTTAACGTCATTTAATCAGTCCAAGGATGATGCCAATGTCGAAATTAACTCTTTAATAATTTTAAACACTGAAATGTAGCTCTATAGGCAAATTAGGGATATATCTCTTGAATGGAGTCTGTTTAATACACATTGTAATGAAATGATGAAATGATCAAGAATGTAAATATTAATCAGGTATTTTCTATTCTCTATTCTTAAAGATTTAACAATGCAATAATGATACAATTTAATAATTGTAATAATTTGTCCTCTTCTTTCCTGTAGTCCTAATAAATCTCACTTTATTTAACGTCGTTCTTTATCGCTATTAATAGGCTTGAACATTAGAGTAATTAGACTTGTTCCTTAGTGTCTCACATCATTATTGAACGAGGAAAGGGGCGTTAAATATGTAGCCTGCTATTCATGACTATTATGTAATCAGCCCGCCGCTAGTCTAGTACTGTAATGATATTTTGTTCATTGTAAAGCAGTCAGTTCTTCAAATATGACGTGAAGGGCTCTCAGCATAATTTACACGAGTGTTTTAGAGTCGTATATTTCTCCATTAACAACCAGATAAACTTATGATATATGCCAAATGCAACTTAGACTGTGTGATTTAAATTATGGCATTGTCATCATTTCTATATTTAATCCTAAGTGCTTGAGCATGCCATGTAACTATATATATTTTATATATATATGTATATATATACATATATATATATATATATATATATATATATATATATATATATATATATATATATATACATATATATATATATATATACAGACTGGGGCAAAAAAATAATCCCGTAGCGAGATCTCAATAACTTTAAGAAAACTCACAATTTCTCTACGAAATTTGCGGAGCTTCTAGGAGAGGAAGTTCTGCGTAAATCCTGAAATTTTTATGAAAATCTATTGAGCAGGAAAAATATTACAGCGTTTCTACGAAAAAATTGCAAAATCAGTTTTAACAAGGCTTTTTTTGCCAAAAGTTTTATTAACTTGGATAAAACTCAAAATAGTTTTACAAAATTTTCAGAGCCCCCAGAGGAGGAATTGTTACACTTATCCTGCAAATTTGGTGAAAATATATTGAGAAATAACAAAAATGCAGCGTTTCTTCGAAAAAAATTTTAAAATCAATTTTAACAAGGCTTTTTTAAACAAAAGTGCCTGACATTTTCTTCAAAATTTAGGAATAATTTTAACATAAGAACGAATTTTGAGCATCATTTATTGGAGCAGCTAACAAGGTAGTGCAGGCTTAAACTCCATCACTTAAGTAAACGGCCCTTTTCAGGCTCGTTATTTTCTTTAAAAGAACGACTGACATTTCGAAAAGCCTTGTTAAAATTGATTTTAGCACTTTTCTCGTAGAAATGCTGTAATTTCGTAACTAATGAAAATAGTTTCACCAAATTTGCAGGATATACGCAGAAATTCCTTCATTGGAAGCTCCGAAAATTTCGTAGAGAAATTTTGAGTTTTCTTAAAGTTACTGAGATTTCGCCAGGGGATTATTATTTTTTGCCCCAGTCTGTATATCTGCTGCAGAACACAGCGAAGTTAAGCATAGTTCTCTGTGAATAATTCTTATTCATGTTCGCTTATACATGTATATTAGTAGGTATTTAATGGGGCATTGTAAGCTCACAATAAATTTTATAATGTACATCAATTTAGAAATAGTTAGAAATATATGTAGTTAAAACTATATTTAGTTTTAACGGGTATAGTAATCAGTCGAGCACTTTTATAAGAGCAGCAGCAAAATGATCATTAAAAAGTTAGAAACATTTTTTTCTAAATATTTCTGATTATTTATGTACCGGTTGCTTTATTTAATTCTTATGTTATTCATGTATTAATTTTACTGAATAAATGTCTACATGATGTTTATTTATTACGCAAGCATTGGTCCATGAAATAGCTTAATTTGTAAAATCTTTTTGCAACTTATGTTCTTTCCGCTCATCTAATTTTTGCTGTTGGTTTGCGTGTCTGATGTGTGGTCAGCTAGATAGCTTACATGTAACCTGTTTGACAATCTTCAGTGCGTTATTGTATGTTTCCAGTCAACTTGAATGATTTGAAAAAAACTCTATGGATAGTCTTATCGAAAGGTAAATAGTAAAATAAATGGTTAATTCGACGTGTTCATAGTATATTCTTCCATTTATAAAAGGTATCTTAAAACAACTTTGCTCTAAATTTTTAACGTTTGACAGTATTAGCCATTATACATCTCCTTAATATATACTTTTATTTATCAATCTACTGTGTTAGATCAGTTACTGAATAATGATTTTTCTCGAAATATGTAGTTCACCTCGTGAAGTTCAGTGGATTCGATTCCTGCACTAGTTTATGCAAAGCAGACTGCAGAGGGATAATTTTCTGCCTTTTCAGGTCCGGTAAATGACTAACAGATTCCGTAGCTAATTGCACCTAGAGTTACAAAACGATAGAGATAATCGTGGATGATAATTTCTAGAGATTAGCCTTTAGAATCTGCAAGCAGTCTATAGTCTTGTTCAATCTAAATTCTACTATTCTCGTGTTCATGTAGGAATTCTATGCTCATGTGCATATAGAGGAAAACAATATGGATACTCTCTATTGAGAAATGTGCTTCCGCTGAATTTTAATCAACCGAAATATTCTAAGATATACTTCCGTTGAATTTAAATCAAACTGAAATATGAGAACTGAAGGCGTCCAGTTGACTTCCGCCATATTTGATTTACAGCTCTCGTCTTATTAGAAAAAGATGAAGAAACAAGTAAAGCAGAAGCGTTAAAATGCCCTTGCATCTCAAACAGTGTTCGTGATAAAAAAGTCACGTATTCACATCATCGTATATATATATATATATATATATATATATATATATATATATATATATATATATATATATATATACATATATACATATATACATGTATGCATGTATAAATAAAAATTATATATATATTCTACACCGGTTTATATAAATAAATACATGATATATATATATAAAGGTTTAACGTCCGTTTCCTCATATATGGATGATTGTCAGGGACGTAACCCCCATGTATGTACATGTATGTATATATATATATATGTATATATATATATATATATATATATATATATATATACATACATATATATATATGAGTAGGGCCTATGTGTGTGTTTGAGAGACGTTCAGAGTATATTTGTAATATCTTGTTTACCCGACTGATGTTATATTTCTTATTTTCTGGCTGTTCTACAGAAAATTCTCGAACACTGATTTCCGACTTAGAAAATTTATAAAAGCATGGCTCAGGCTTATAATAATAATAATAACGGTTTAACGTCCGTTTCCTCATCCAGGGATGATGACAGGGACGTCCCCAACAGCACACATCACTACAGATCAATTCACCCAGACCAATCTGCAAAAGAAATGTGCTGAGAAGTAAGGTCCTAAACGAAAGCCAGTCCGGTGATCAAAAATGGTCAGGGTAGATTGATTATGTCTACGGTGGGAAAAGGTAAGTCTTAAGCCTGCTAGAGAATGTTGAAAGAGAAGAACAAGAGCGAAGATAAGCAGGTAAGAGTTCCAGATTGTGGGTGCTGCGTAAGAAAAAGAACGTCTGCCCAATGATGTGAGAATATTTGGAACAGAGAGACGATTGGCATCGGTGGAACGAAGTGAACGTGAGGGACGATAGGGAAGAAGAATTTCAGATAAGTAAGAAGGCTTGCCAAATCGCAGAGTTTTGAAAGTTAATAGAGCTATTTTATATTTTATGCGTTGATTAACAGGGAGCCAGTGAAGTCTGCGAAGTAAAGAAAGAGAGCGAAATGAAGTCGAGAGGACTTGCAAACAACACGTGCCAGAGAATTTTGGACGTGCTGCAAACGATTGAGAGAAGAAGTAGGCAATCCATGTAATAATGAATTACAGTAGTCGAGCTTTGAATGAACTATAGAATAAGCAAGGATAGTGGCTGAATTTCTAGTAAGGGATGGACGTATTTGCCTAATCTGACGAATCTGAAAGAAAGAAGCGCGACGAACAGAAGAGATATGGGATTTAAAGTCAAGGTTTTCATCAAATATGACTCCAAGTTTTTTGGCGGATCGAGAAGGTGAAAGATTCTGAAAATTAACAGAATTATTAGTAATTTTATTTCTTTGCAAAGGAGTGCTAATAAAAAGGTATTCAGTTTTGGAGGGATTAACAGCAAGACGGTTAGCACAAAACCAGGAATAAACCTTGTCTAGAATGGATGAGAGATGAGCCAGTTTCTGATCGGAATCATGATTAGAAAAGGAAATATACAGTTGAGTTTCGTCTGCATAGAAATGAAAATTTATGGAAGACTGAGCAAGCAGGTAGCTAAGAGGAGTGCTATATAAAGAGAAGAGCAATGGACCTAACACTGAACCTTGAGGAACACCGCGTAGGAGGAGTAGTTCAGAAGAGCGATTTTGACCAATAACAACTGATTGTGTGCGACATGAGAGATATGATGTAGGAAGGGAAAAAGCAGAATCAGAAATGCCAAAACAAGATTTAAGCCTATTTATTAGGATGCCATGGTCAATTGTATCAAAGGCAGCAGAGAGATCTAGAAGAACCAAGGCAGATACCTGTTTGCTACTCATGGCCAAGCTAAGATCATTACTATCATCTTATGTCACAATATGATAGGATTTTGTTATGAGGTCCTACTCAGCTTCCACGCTAATTAATTTGTTTTGATTTAATACTAACAATATCATTATTTAAATTTTAACTTTTTCGATGTCATAAGTGACTGACGCACAAGTTAACAATACTAAACAACCTCCTCTGCTATATCTGCAGCAGTGTCGTGACCAGTGACCGGTCTCCGAGACTGCTTTACAGGTTCCTGACAGTTTATTATCAATATCAATCCTCGCGATGGTTAACCGTGTCTTTGCAATTGAGAGCGCCAATTGGAAGCTATCTTCGAAACACGATTAACCATCCTTGATCCCAGGCTAATAGTGCTTAAGTGTATCATTGGAACCAAGAATTTAATTGCGAATTCTTTCATCAGATAACCATGGTAGATACTGCTAATTACTGCCAATTACTGGTAACTACTGGTAATTACTGGTAACTAATTGTAATTACTGGTAAATACTGGTAAATGTAACAAAATATACCATGGAGTTAAACTGTTTTGCCAGTAGTTAGATATATTTAAAGTATATTTGTTTCAAATCGCGCATTTGAGTGCTCTGATTGCTTTGCACTAAGCTTGCACAAAATTTATCTTTTTTGTAATTAGTCATTTGGAATGTGTGATTTGGATCTGCATTCAATTAGAAGTTGCGATTAATTACTACTCTAGGCCTATAATTATTAAGCCAGAGTATTTCATTTAATTCTCCACTTTCTCCGGTCTCTATGCCTCTCTGTCTCTTTCTCTCTCTCTCTCTCTTCCTCTCTGGCTCTCTTTCTCTTCTCTTTCCATGTCTCTCTCCCTCTCTCTCCTTCTATCACACTCACTAATCTCACTATGTTTCTCTTTCTTTTATCTCTCTCTCTCTCTTCTCGCTCTCCCTCCCTCTCTCTCTTTCCTCCTTTCTCTCTCTCTCCCTCCCCCTCTCTCTCCCTCTCTCTTTCTCTCTCTCTCTCTCTCTCTCTACTCTAATACGTTTGTACTCTACTCTCCCTAGACCGGTATCTCTCTAATCTTTTCTCTGACATGGTGGTGGTTAATTTTTAATAAATTCTCTCGGAGAATTTCAATCCTCTCCACTGCATTAATGCTTCAGACTGTAACTCCCGTGTTACTTGACTATCTACGTATTGAGGAGTTCCTTTAAATAATCTGCTGCTGCTTTCGACCCCAAGATATTTCGGGTCCTAAGAATTAGCTAATGTCGATTAAGAGAGTATAGAGATTAAATCATTCAAACCGTACATTGCACAAGTCAATAAAGCCAGTCTTTGCAAAAATTATAACAAATGGTAACAGGAGACTGACCATAGCTAGAGAGTTCGTCAAGTAACATTTTGCCATAATGACATAATTTGCCCTTTTATCTATTTAATTTTACTTTGTTAGCTTGATTTTAATGAAACAGTAACAACAGCATTACTGCTAAAATGTTTTTTTCTAAATTCGCCTTGATCTGCTAAGGCAGACTTTTACAGTGAAATCAGAGAACATTGAAAAGGTTTTTAAAGGAAGCCGCAGTCGTATTCCTATCTTATTCGTTATCACATTAACATTCAAACAATGTTATCAATTTCTGCAGTGTTACCAACTTTAATTACCTATGTGTGACGTCCCTGACATCATCCTTGTATGAGGAAACGGACGTTAAACCTTTATTATTATTATTATTATTATTATTATTATCCAGTATCTAATAGACTTGTAAACATGATTCTATTCTGACAGTTTTATTTTGACATTAATCCTGTTTATAAAACTAATTATTTAAGAATTGCACGTAAATTAACGTATTTCAACAAGAATCTACTTTATCAGTAGGCTTGGGAATTTTTGTCTACTGATAATCCGATAATAGTTTGATTAAATAATGTTTATTATGATAATAGTTTATTTTTTAATGGTTTATTTTTTAATAGTTAATTTTTCGACATGTATAATGTTGGCATACATATACATGTATCTGACGTCTCTATTGATACGTTAAGACTACTTCAAATTTACCGGTTGTATGGTTGTCATGGATAAAAGCATTTACGTTAAAACTTTATTATTTTTATTCGTTGCGTATTTTCTCTCAGTGTACTGTCTAGTGTCAGGTCCACGGCGTATAACTCTTCCACATATTTTATCCTCTAGTTTTCGTTTCTCGTCATTACCCGTGTTGTGTCCGGGTTGTTTGAAGACTTGACCAACCGGTGATAGCACGTGTCGTAGAAGGCTACTAAAGCACTAAGATTCATAACAACATCAGAAAAGGCATTCGGTTGGTGGGCGCCTAGGCTCCATAAATTGCAACAAAAATTTAAACGAATGGAAATGTCTCAAATAGGGGATTGGCTGGTAGTGTGGTGTAGGACAGAGAAGATTTGAGACAGTCTATTCGTATTCCGACCCTAGTTAAACTGGGATTCAAGGGATGAAGATGATGATGATGATTTCGTTTCTCGTCATCAAAGCAGCCCAAGTCTCGATTTTCTAACTCCGCTCCCATATAGTATTTCAATTTACCCAATCATATTAAGAACCTTCCGAATGTTGACTAAAAATACTCTGCAGAGAAAAATGTTCTCTTATATCAAGTAAAAGATACATGTGGAATTAATTGTATGTAGTACTGACGCAATAGGAAAATATTTGTGCTGGCAACGCTGTACCCATTCTGTATGGGACCAGCACGACAATCAATCCAAGTCCAAATCGAATAACACGCTTAATTTAAAGTTTTGGCGAATAAAGGTAACCTTTTGACTTGCATCGTTTCAACAAAATCCATTCTATTCTCAACCCGTCGAACACTTTGTATATCACGTAACGTGATATTGCTGAAACGTGGTGTTATAAAATAGCAACCTATTAAACTCGTTATCAGCTATAGCTCTACATCCATGGCAAAAGACTGATGCCAGTACAACATCCAGACTATGTCGTTTCATCTTCGAACTTGTGATGAAATTTGCCGTGAAATATTTAAATAGAAATTCCCATTGAGCTGCGCTATAGAATACAGTTTGCCAAATTCTTTAAGTTCTTTTTAAAATATTTATTCTTAATACGAGTTTAGCCCCAGTTATAGTGAGGCAGGTGTTTCCTGGTTCGAAGGGATAATGGCGTAATGATGTCTAAGTTGAGTGCTTTCTTTAGAGATGAGAAATGTGGAAATAGACCATTCGAAAACCGTACGTATCATCGTCTTGATACTAGACGACCATTTAGAAGCTAATGACTTCAGAGATCTTTAATTTTATTTATTGCGGGATCTTAAAGGCGTTGTTTTGTTAATATTGTGTGTGAATTGTTTTTGTTCATATTGTTAAATGCAGGAAAAAGCTAAGGTAAAGCTAAGGTTAACGTCAGTTTCCTCACTCGAAGGCGACGTCAGTGACGGGAGAGTCCAGCATTTGAACCCTGCACATACTGATCCACGGTCGAGTATCTTACCGACTTCGCCACTGGCTCCAGCCATAACTGCATGTACAACGGAGTTTTCTTGTTTATTTTCTCTTTCTATTGTTTTTGTTATTTTCTTCTTCCTACCCATGGTTATTAGTAATCGTCGCCTACTGATTATTGCAATAAAACAGATTAACAAAAAGTTATTTTCAGTTGATCAATGGAGTGCTCAGTTAAAGAGAGACATAGGATACTTTGCATGTAAACCTACCATTATTGACACTACCTTTCTTTCACAATGCTATATCTAGTAGTAATTAAAGGATAAGGCCAAATTTGACGTCAGTTTCCAGCTCGATAGTATGTCTATAACTGAGAGAGACCTGGATTTGAACCCTGCACCTACTGATACGCCGTCGGACACCGTACCAACAAGCCACTGGCTCACCCCAATTATACAACTGAAACCTGCTGGTGAGAAATGTGAATCTACTATAGTGCTGTTGGAACTTCTTCATCCATTGGTCAGTCAGTCATGAGATGAAAGAGGAAACTACAAAATTATTTTCTAACTCATTTACACGGCATCGTTCAGTGAAAATAGCCACTCTGAAGTCTAACATGAACTATTATACAGTTCATAAATAATTATGTTTGCAAACAAATCGATTGGTTTTGAAGAGATATAACAATACTTCTGAACATAGTATAGTGCATTGCATTATGCTATCGGTGCATTGGTTTCCATAACAGATTTAGCTAACGTATTATAGCATGAGTTGCATTGCTCTATTGTTATTTAAGTGTAAAGAAGATCTGTTATAACATAATATGTAGGGATCATATTCTATTCTTCGTTTCATATGGTCGTTTTGCCAATTCATCAGCATTATCATCATCTTTGTCTCTTGAATCTCAGTTTAACTAAGATTGGGATTATTCAATCTCTGTTCTCTTAGTGCACTGCCTACTGGCAGGTCCATGGTATATAACGCTTCCACAATTCTCTGTCTTCATACCTAACTATTAGCCTACCTACCTAGCCTATCAACTATAGCCTACCTTTTTCTTCTTATATTGTACCAAAATTTGCAGTAATTCCAAAATAGATCTAGCGTAAATAAAAATAAAAATAATTACCGAATAGATTTTTGTACGGCCATATTCGCAGTAGCCTGGGGCGTCTTCCCTACTTTGGCCAATGACTCAAAAAACTTAGTAGGATTCTGTACTATAGTAGAGTAGGCCTACCCCACTAAGTTTGATTCTCAGGTGCCCCCCCTCCCCCGCGAGAATTTCGTGACGCATATTGCGTCATCGCTTATACGGCGAAGACTCCCCTGATAGTAGACGTTAATAATAATAATAATAATAATAAAAGTTTAACGTCCGTTTCCTCATACAAGGATGATGTCAGGGACGTCAAACGGACACGTTACAGAAAGACTAATAAATTATTGCACATATGCTACTTTTACGCAGTATCTGCATGTAAAACGGTACAATTTGAGAAAACGGGGCGCATGTCAACAGAAAGGACGGCTGAAGAGAGTGAAAGGAACAGTACTGTTCGCTGGTCTCTAAGATACCGCCCTGATGTTTAAACAATGTAAATAGATTTCACTGACATTCAATGAAACCACGCACCCCTTTAAACTAGCCCGCCCCAGTTCCCGCATCCCCCAACCCCCCGAATTCTGTCTTTAGTTTAAATAGAACACGACGAGGGTCTTAAGACGACAACTCAGACATTAATAAATTTTGTCGAGCAAACAGATGAAATTGAAGCCATCGACTTTACTTGGGGAGAGAGAGGGGGGGACTGGAGTTAGGGACACCGGGGGGGGGGACTGGACACGATCGTGTCCTCGTGTCTGAAGAAGACGATTGTATTTAAACTAAGCTAACATTAGTATTGAGAACCCTAAGCTAACAAGGGGGGGGGGGTTGAACACCTAGGTCTTTCACTTGTCTGGATCATGTGCAGTATCACGTACAAGTATGGACTGCCATGAAAAGAAGAATAAATATAGAGTCCGGTTTAACGTCAGGCTCGTCGCTCTTCGACGATACAAGGGTAGTCGCTATCAGCCTAGGAAACTGTATATAGGAAGTTGCATTATATGCATTATATTAACAGTTTTTATAGTCATGTTATATATATACAGAGTAGTGGTAAATGTGTATAATCGATACCATTTAATTCCTTCAATCTTGTGGTCTTTAGAGCGCTTGATATTGAGTATTGCTGGCGGAATATGAGCTCAAATACATCTACATTGGACCTGCCAATAGGCTGGCTGATCATCTTAAAGTGAGTGAGAGAGGAAAAAAGAAAGAGGGATAGGTTGATCCGCTGATGTAATCAAAGATTCTATATACTGTGGCGTAATCAGACTTACAACTGTCCTTTCTGACATGGTTAGGTGGTGGCAAGGGTTAAATCCTAATATATATTTCATCAATAGACATTTTTGTCAAATAAATTTGCATAATCAAAAGCTCAACTTGAAATCGATATCGGTTTATCACAAACGGTTTAATTAATGCAGGATTCAATATCACTGAACTAACACGATGGAAGTAGTTAAACAAACATTTCCCTCAGCACACAGCATACACATACATACACACACATACACACCGAGACAAATACATAATAATAACACACATTATAGTGAAACGATCAACTACGCTGATATCTCTCACTTTTAATACCACATGTTAAATCCGTTAGGCAATTTAGTCCATTTTCCGTGTAGCCAGTCCAGTGAATGTCCGAGATTTTACTCTCAGATCAGCGCGGCTGGGAATCGAACCCACGAGAGTTCGATTCACCTCTGGGTCTGTCATTTAAAACTTCATGACTACATACACACACATACATACACATACACACACATACATACACATACACACACATATACGCACATATACACACATACACACACAAACACACACACAAACACACACACACACATTTTGAAATATTCAGTTGTAGCTCTATGTCATAATAGTATACTATGTCCATGTACATGATTCCATCGTCTAAAATGCATTCTGTAATGGATTGTGATAAGAGTTATTTTAAATGCAATTTACTACCCCAAAGAGAGAGAAAGAGAGAGAGGAGGCAGTAGTATTGGGCACGGCAGGCAGACTAACTGACGGACGGATATTGTTATACGGACGAGTAGATGGATAAGAAAGGAATTATGAGTGAAATTTTATGCGCCTCTATATCAACGACAGTCGATAAGATGTCGTCCATGGACCAGGGGTCGTGGGGGGGGGGGGGGTCACGATCAGGGGGGGTTAGGGGTGGGGGGGGGAGCAAGAAATGTTTGGAAAAATATGGAAATCTACGAGGCTGAGGTTTTACAGTTGTCGCGCGCGTTTCATTAAATATTTTAGTTCGGTTTAATGTATGAATATATGTATGTATATATAGATATACTGTATATATATACATGTATATATATATATATTATATATATATTATAATATATATATATATTATATATAAATTTATGTATATATATTACATTTTAATTCTGTTACATATAAATGTATATATAGATAACTATTTTATGCAACTGTTTAGTATAAATCTAAATGTAGTGCCTTTATAAGTTTAGTATAAGTGTACATGTTATGTCTAGCAGTGCACATATATGTTTAGTATAAGTGTAGTAGGCCTGCCTTTTCTTTTTCTTGAACTCTGATTTAGGCTCAATTAACTTAAACTACAACAACATAGTGCAATATAAAGAAGATTTAACGTCTTGTTCCTCGTCCGAAGGCGACGTCCGGGGCCTATCAGAAACAATCCATACAAGGGTCTAAACTCAGATTAATCTTTCCGCAATTCCTACCAAACTAACTTTTCCACTTTGTCGCTCATTCCAACGACTCTCTTACCCAGGATACTAAGAGTAGAGTCCAGAATCCATCGGGACAGTCTGATTAAGAATTGTCGCGTAACATTCCACTGCCTGGAAACCAATCCAGCCTACAGATTCCTCTAAATATCATCCTGAACACTGGATTGCTGCCGTGGCTCTTAGCGATTGTTTTAAGTTGTTATCAGATGTTATTAGTTGTTATCAGATGTTATTAGTTGTTATCAGATGTTATTAGTTGTTATCAGATGTTATTAATTGTTATCAGATGTTATCAGCTGTTATCAGCTGTTTTTAGCTGTTATCAGTTGTTATAAGCTGTTATCAGATGTTATCAGCTGTTTTTAGTTGTTATCAGTTGTTATAAGCTGTTATCAGATGTTATCAGCTGTTTTTAGTTGTTATCAGTTGTTATAAGCTGTTATTTGTTGTTATCAATTGTTATCAGATGTTATAAGCTGTTATCAGTTGTTATCAGATGTTATCAGATGTTATCAGTTGTTATCAGATGTTATCAGTTGCTATCAGATGTTATTAGTTGTTATCAATTGTTATCAGATGTTATCAGCTGTTTTTAGCTGTTATCAGTTTCTCTCAGTTGCTATCAGATGTTATTAGCTGTAATCAGTTGTTCTCAGCTATTATCAGCTGTTATCTGCTTATCATTTTTTATCAGCTACTCACTGTGTTTGCCCTTTTTTATTAATTTCGCTAATTATAGCCAGGAATAACTAACGAAACAATGAAGGCAAATAAGAAATAAAAAGTGAATAAAGTCAGTTAATTTGAGTGGATCGTTTAGAGATTTGGATTGAAGCATCGAATAGGTTTCTTTAGTCTAGAAACTAAAAAGTGTACAAAGCATCTCAAACAATTAGCTGACTCAGTCCTTATTTGTATATTTTTACTCTGATTTAAGTTCTGCTTATTCAATATCCATTTAATACTTGTAGAGAGTAGACAATGACTAACAAATTCTGGTATCAAGGTTTCAAAACTAAGGTCAGTAATTTAATTAGGCCCATCGAGTAAGTGTTGGCCCCCATCCTGTGTCAAATATCTTTTAGTAGAGAACAGTTTAAGACCGGCTAACAGTAGCAGAGGTTATGGGCGATCAATGACGTTAGGTTATCTGGGGGGGGGGGGGAAGGGTAAAAAGGTTGACGGTTGCATTGTAGGAACGTTGAGGAATGTCACGTGACGCGCTCACACCTATTGTCATTGTTTCTTCCATCAGTCGTTCAGATGTCACAAAGTACCGCCCTTACTGCTCGTGATGAAGTTCTCTCTCTCCTTCTGTCTCTCTCTCTCTCTCTCTCTCTCTCTCTCTCTCTCTATTTCTCCCACTCTCCCACACTTTCACTCACTCTATTCTTGATTATCTATTCATATTTTTAGTAGAGGCGTTATATAGCATGAACCTGCCAGTAGGCAGTGCACTAAGAGAGAGAGAGAGAGAGAGAGATTCTCTAGTAATAATCGAAAACTCGTAAGCTTAGTAACTTGCAAACATGTGCGTACATCACTTCGTACACCGTAGAAAGGATTCAGCTATAGTTTCTATAAGATTAGCCTGACGGTGACGCCACCAGTCATATTCTGTAGCATCCCATACTTTAGACTTGTGGTTTCCCTGGAAATCTTCTGCAACAGTTATCCATCGAATCCTACCAGCTGAAAAATCCGCGACAATATCGAGGACATTTTGACGGCTGTGGGCCTGACTTGTTAATCTCAGATTGGCTTAACCGAATATTCAATTCAGGATCCCTTAAGACCCGGATCCACTGAATCCCTGATTCCTTGAAACCCGGACCCCTCTTCCAAAATCTGAGCCGTAGTTGTAATTGCTTATAACTCGTTGTGACAAACGCACAATGTTACGAGCAAGCGGCGAGCAGCAGAATTAAATGCAACTTTACGATGCTGACTCTAATAAATAAAAATATTAATGAATATAAATAGCAGATAATGAAGAAAATTAAAATTAAAGATACTTTAAATCCAAGAAAATGAAGGAAATTAAAATCTTTTATTAGAAATTGATAGTCGATTAGAAGAAGAAGAATTAAAAATCAGTTTCTATGAAATAATTGAGGTAAATGAAACGTTTGAGGCTATTTGAAGAAAACTCTGTTAATATAGAGTTCAGTAACACTGTGCCGCGCTCCTATGAAGTATTTATCGGGATTAACGGGGGGGGGGGGGGGGGTTGAGAGACTCGCAGATTTTCATTTCCACCATATTTTTTCCACAATCCTATTTTCTCGGTAGAGAATATTAATAATTTTGTCAATTACATAAGAGAAAATAAATTTAGCTATTATTTCTTCACCTCTCTCCTTCGTTATTTAGAGAGCGGATGATCATATTTGAATAATTATTCATCTGACCTTTAGAGTTAATAAAACATTAACAACTCGTCGTTTAGTAGGCCTGCAGGACATAATTAAAGTCATGGAAATTTCATTAACTCCAAACTGACCCTATTTCTTCAAGAACGTATTATTAATTCAGCATTCAATCCTCGATCTTACAAACGAGAACGTTTACATAGACGTTTGCGGCACTTCTAACCCATTTCTCTCTTTATTGTTAAAATATTAAATCGAAGCACGTTATATAAGTTATAATCTGCTAACGCGCCCGGCGCCATTCATAAGTTTCTCTTGAGAGGGATTATAGGAATTATATAAATAGCTGTAGATGCGTCAACAGATCTAAACTCGATATATTTCCTGGAGATCTCAAGAAATAACTGTTATATTAACTTCACTCAAGAAAATAATTGTTAAATTAACTTTAAAACATATTTGATTAGCGTTCCCGCGATTAGAAGAACTATAAGCTTGTTGCGTATATAGTTTGAAATTAACTGGCGCATGGATATAGGGCCTACTACATATTATGCTCCTAAATCAGGTACTACCAAACTGGTTCATCTCAATAAAACTGTCAATGAAATTAAAAAGGAGTAGCATAAACTTTAATTCAGTAACGAAGAAAAATTAACAAAATACAGGCTCAAGGGAGGAAAAGCTGTCGAAAGAGCGCAGAAAATTCTTTAGCATATGAAGTAATTTTGTTGAATATTGCAAATGTTGCCTATAATTTGACACAGGAGCCACTACCATTGATCTAGGCGGGGACAGGTTGTGCATGGGTATTTGCAGTAGTAATGAATTCTTAAGAGTCACTTCGGTTTTATGCAGACCATTCAATTGTTTGCCGGGTTGGCTTAGTAATCAATTGACGACCCTGTTAGTATTTCTCTACCACTTCGGGAAAGATAATTTAACACCGACCTAGTTTGTATAATTAATGACCATAAGAAATCAATTATTTCAGTAGCATATTGGTTTTAAGTTCTGCTCTCAAGAGTTACGTTGATACCTGGAACGAATCTCTGCAAGGATTTCAAACCATTTCTGTAGTTCCAAATAGATAGATTGATAGATGAATACATAAATAAATTAATATGCAAACAAACAAGCAATTTTACAACGAAATGAGGAATATATATACATATATATATATATATATATATATATATATATATATATATATATATATATATATATATATATATATATATATATATATATAATATATATATACATATATATATATATATATATATATATATATATATATATATATATATAAGGGCAAATTCGGGTCTTGATGTAGAACATGATAGTATAATAAAATAAAAAATATGAAAGTATAATAATATTTGCTTAAATAAAAGGCTGTCATAAGTATTCTGTAATGGTAGATAATTTATTTTTTCTCTAACTAAATCTTTTTGAGGAAATTTCCCGCAAGACCGACTAAGAATAGACAAGGCGATAAACACAATGTTCTAGAATTTTTACATAGCTGATCGCTTGACGATGGATTGATTATGTGATTGATTGATCAACCAAGTCCTGATTAATAAAGTCCTCTAATCTATAAAGACCTTTGTCAGTTTGAATGCATAGCATACGTTAAATGTAGCCTTCTAACGAATTAATTGCTTGATCTATTGATTAACTCATTGGTCTATTGATTAATTCCTCTAATAAATGATTAATTGCTCTATAGATTAGCTGTCAGTGATTAACTGGCAGATCTATTGATTAACTAATTCGGTTATTGATTAACTGATGGATCTATTGATTAAGCTCTCTTATGGATGAACAAATGATTGATGTATTGATTAATTTATGTATCAATGCACGCTTATTGTAATAGAAATTGCAGCTGTTTACTGTGATTTATGAATTTTATATTTAGCGAATATGACATAGCTGCAGTGCTACTGATAACGGAGTCAGCATTGCAATCATATTCCTCCGAAACTTTTCTAAATTCGGCGTTTAGTTTACACGACACTTTAACTTGCAATCCCTCAGTACTGTCACGTTGCGACAATTTAATTGTATTTGCTCTGATTCTATTTGTGTCTCCGTGGGGCGGCAAATAGTGGTGTAAACTATCAACAAATTCCTGCTTTATAAGTTGACAATATCCATCAGGTGGAAATTATAGAGTCAGGTCAAGTTGTTCGTTATACGTGATGCATAGATACATATTCTGCCAGAAGTTTTAATTTGAAGTTAATAGCAACTATGATCATAAATGATAAATCAAGGTTTAACATCCATTTTCTCATCCAAAGATGATGCCAAGAGCTTTGCATATACGTTCTTCAGAGAGTTGTAAGAGAGACCATCACTTCAAATATGTGCAACCCTTAAACCTATCGTTATTTCTAATGTAACTCTATTACCAAAATATCTCGTGGATTAAAATAGCTTATCGTCATCTAACCCTTTATCCTCTCCCATATACGAAAGTTGGCCCATCATATTTCTAACATAATTCGTGATCTTACCTTAACCTATGGCTTCATCACTTATTTGTAGAATCTATGGCTTCATCACTTATTAGAAGAACCAATGGCTTCATCACTTATTAGCAGAACCAGTGGCTTCATCACTTATTAGCAGAACCAATGACTTCATCACTTATCAGCAGAACCAATGGCTTCATAACATATTAGCTGAACTAATAGCTTCATCACACATTAGCAGAGCCATTGACTTCATCACTTATTAGCAGGTCCAAGACGAAATTTCTAAGGGTGTATACGCCAAACCCTTTTTGGACAAAAACTACACGTGTTGTTGCAACGTTTGACTAATTGATATTCAATAGCCGCTGATGACATGGATTTCAATTTTCACGTTGAAGTGTTAGCCGAAACACAAACAAATAATAATTTCATTTTATTGCGGATTTATAAATAAGGAACATAAGCGGTCATTTAAAACTCGTTTTATCGGCATATAGGTTAAGTGTGGCAGTTACTCTTGTTGTTCTTCATTTCTCATAATTTTATACTGTCTAACACTTGAATATATTACATTACTATCATCCTGTCATCCGACTTGTGCTTATTTTCCTATAGTGCTTTGTGGTTTAGTTTTGCGATTTCAATCAGGACTTTGCTTTAGCAACCACATTTCTATTCAATTATTTATTGTTTGATTTTCAAGTTTCTTTTGGTTGCGCACAAGACATTCGCACCTGCTACAGTTTCTCTTTTGTTTTTACTCACTTTGAATTAATGAGTGAGCGAGTAATTGGTTAATATAGAAGAGTAAATAATCTAATAGTTTAGCCTGTGCTGTGGTAATTTTTGTTAAAAAGATGCCAGTATGTTACTTAGAAAAATAAATATCTCAAGTAATCGTATATACCATTATAATCATATTCTCACTACTAATAAATATAGAAAACGTTCAGTTTAAAAATCAGCAATAGTTTCAATTATGCGTGTGTGGAGAGAGAGAGAGAGAGAGAGAGAGAGAGAGAGAGAAAGAATTACCTTTGCAACAAGCATTATATCTTCGATTATTTAATTCCTGTAAGTCATTTTGCGAAGTCAAAATTAAATGAATGCTGAAATTTGCAGTTGATATTATACCCTGGAGAATTCTTTCACGAATTGGAAATGGAGCTGAAAAAGTGAATTACGAGATTGGAATTGCAGGAAACAATGAACTGATGGAGCGTTATAATGGAATTGGAAGTCGTTTAGTAAATCCGGGCTTTCTTCCATGTCTGGGATTCGGATGTCTTGGCCCGAAGGGTTACAATCTCTTGTCTTTCCTGGAGCTATAAAACACCTAACTCACTCCTCGACTCTCCGAGAGATCTGGAATTTCATCTTGCTCTCATCTGATGGCGGTTGAAGGCATAATGTAGCAGAACGTAGATTTGTTTCTGCACAGTATATTGCTATTGCAACTCAATTCAGTAGCTTTGGAACAAGCTACTGAATTATCGTCTTTATAAAAAATATTTACGTACATAAATAGAGAACTTTGAAATTTATTGAAATAAATCATTTAATTAATTTAAAAGTTCGTAAAAGGCGCAGAATGACTGTATTAAACCAGTTTCTAATAAATTCTGAAATACTCCGCCTAAGCTTTTATAGTAAATAAATTGCAAATGATAAATATACGGATACTTTAATTACGACACTTGATACAATTTTCGTAGTCAGAGTTGAGCGTAGGTCTATTTCAATGAACAGAATCATTTTGTTGAAGTGTCATATCTCCCTTTCCTCCTCATATCCGTTTCTACCGGAAGATGTCTCTATGCCACTAAGTTGATAAAACTAGAAATTGTTCCTATTAAGATGTCCCTATGCCACTGAACTAAGCTGATAAAACTAGAAATTGTTCCTATTAAGACGTCCCTATGCCACTGAACTAAGCTGATAAATCTAGAAACTGTTTCCATTTCTTATGGAGTATTATGCCAAGCTGTATGGCTGAAATTGCTAGCAGAAATTCAATAATTTTAAAATCTTCTTCCAACTGCATTTTTTCGCAAATTAAAATAAAAAATGAGTAAAATCTCTCTCTCTCACTCTCGCTCTCTCTCTTAGTGCACTGCCTACTGGTAGGTCCATGGTATATAACGCCTCCACTCTTCTCTGTCTTCCGCCTTCCTCTTCATTTCCACATATGAGTGGGTATTTAAATCATCTAACATACCTAATCTCGGCCTGCCCCTGCCTCTTTTTCCTTCTATTTTACTTTCTATGACCTCTTCTAATAGACCTTCCCTCCCTGGAATATGTCCTATCCATCTCTTCTCAAATATAAGTCAAATGAGTCAAATATAAAGAATGATAAATGATTTCTATGGAAAAATGAAGCATAAAAATGTCTTCTAAAATGTTT
This sequence comes from Enchytraeus crypticus, assembly GCA_905160935.1. Classification (NCBI taxonomy): domain Eukaryota; kingdom Metazoa; phylum Annelida; class Clitellata; order Enchytraeida; family Enchytraeidae; genus Enchytraeus; species Enchytraeus crypticus. The sequence goes on from CAJHZI010000327.1 coordinate 65,448, forward strand.
AATACAAAAATTTTGCATTGAAGATCGTATATAGCGTTGCAAAATATAATGTGCGTGTTTATTGCAAAGCATCTTGTCCAATACACCACTTTAATTGGGTGCATTGTAATGCATTGTTCAATTGTGGTACTACAATTTAACGCATTTCTATTTTAAAAAATGTAAAGAATTTGTTAAAAGAATTGTTTCGATAACTTGCAAAAACGTTATCAGTAAAATCATATTTGTATGATAACAGAAATTCATTGAATTACCATCAAAAGCTCTACTAGACCAACGAAATTTGGCAAGAAAGGATCCCAATTTCTCCTGATTTTTGAACTCCTACACACCCAGTGAACTCTCTCTGTCTTACTATTTAGACTATCATGGCTTCACTACATGATAGTCAATAGAGGTTCACTAGAATCCTCTGCCAGTTAGAATTGGATATTTCTAATCTAATCAACTAATTTCGTACATTTCCTCAGTTTCTCATTCCCGCTTTGTTCAGAGAAGGTGTCGAATGAGCTGTAATTGAAGGCTTTGTCTCATTGAGTTATTAGATTATTTGATTCAATAAATGAATTAAAATTTTACTTTCAATTATTACTGTCTAACGTGCAGTGGCCTCGCTGCTTTAAAAATATCAATAGTAGATATTTCAAGTTAAAATGCACTGATTTTTTAAATTTTAACATTCTATTAGATATAGATAAATTAATAGGCCTAGTCATAAAAGAAAACTACTAAAATAAAAACATAACTGTAGGGCAATACTCTTCTCTGGAGTCATCGAGGAAGTCAGTAAGATATAACACCGCGGATCAGTATTTGCGGGGTTAAAATCCTGAGCTCGCCCGTCACTGACATCTCTCTCAAGTGAGAAAACTGACGTTAACCTTCGCTTTACCAGCTGTTTGTCTTGTTACGCCGCTATAATACTAATGCTTGCTGTTCCCAATAGCAATACTAGACCAGTTAAAGGCTGCTTCTGTTTTAAAATAGATTTACACAGATAACGAATGTCAATGAAAAATAGAAAAAATAAGAGAAAAACTAGATTACTGTTATGTCGTTATAAGGGCTTTAACACTAATTGTTTTACTAATAATAACAATAATAGTGAATTAGTAGTTACCGTCTTTCAATCTCTCCTCTATCTCCCTCTCTCTCTCTCTTTCCTGCTTTCTTTCTTCTCTCTCTCTCTCTCTCTCTCTTTCTCTCTCTATCCTCTGTCTATTAATATCTCTGATATCATTATCGGAGAAGAAAAAGGCTGAGGAGGGCGTTAAATGATTTTTAAATTTCTTTGGCTCCTTTTTCTTCTTATTCTCTTCTTCATATTCTCTCTGTTTATCTTATCCCCATTTCCTCGCTCTCTTAAAGTTTCTCTCTTTTCTCTCGCTATCTCCTCTTTCTTTCATTCCATTTGCCACATTAAGTCATTGAGAGATCAGATTATATGCACTACTCTCTCGCCTCGAAACCTTTTAGCGAATAAAATTAATGTAAGACGTGAAAGGCGATGGCGGGAAATGTGAAATTGTTTTACGTCGTTAACACTTCCTCAAATAGTGACAGCTTAGAATCCTGCTATGCTCTCGGTATATCTTCAGTCTCTCTGTCTTCCTAGCTTTTGTTCTCTCTCTCTCTCTCTCTCTCTCATTCTCTTTCTCAATTCCTGTTTGTATTTCTAAAATGACCCCCTACTCTTTAAGCTCTTATTCCAGAAACTTTACAATCGCAACCTAACGTCTTATTTTTATTTCTAGATATTTTCTTTCGTATATTATGTACAATTTATTTAAATTCATTTAGCTTTATATTTATTATAAAGCTAAATATGAACATTTCTGATGATTGGAAACTAATAGTTTATGTTCATTTGAGGTCAATAAAAATAATATTTGTATTTAAATTAGTAGTATATGGCTAAATAAAAACTGTTCTAATTATCACTATAATTACTATTGTTATGGTGTCATTTCAAATTTTATTATAAGTGTTTTTATTATGTTATGTTATTTTGTTACAATACTTGTTCGTGTTATGTTATATATAATTGTTAATATTTATTTATTTATTTATATAACTCACCAGACGTCTCTTTCAGATTCTAAAATCAAATCTAGACCCTGGTCGCTAACCACTAGACTATAATAGCTTACTACAAAAGCGTCGTGTAAGATTTTTAAGGAGAACTATAACCCATTTCAAGCAGTGCAGAATGATCCACTCGCATCTATTGCATAACCAGTTTTGCGCCTTCCCAACTCCATTGGGAATAATTAGAAAATGTGTCAAATCTTTGCACTTGAGCGAACAAATCGACGAACTTAGTCAGAAACACCAATTATGTGCTTTCCATGGCAAAAACCTTTCCAAAAACTTGTCAATCTGTTAGATAAAAATTCTAAAAACAATCGAAATAGACGTAAAATATCTCTTTTTCGTTTGCGAATGTTACACAGCTTTTTGTCGCTTACTCTGCAAAATAAAAATAAATTCTCTCAGTCATTTTCGTCTCTTTCCTTTATAGTGAAACTTATTGGCCTCTTAAACAAATTAGAAGTGAAGGAAAAGTTAAAACCAAAGTCGGAGTTAATTCTAAATGTTAATTTCAATTTGAACAAGAACTTGGATGCATTAAAGATCATTAGCTGAATGTGACGAGATTTAATTCCGTTCATATAAAGTGTACTGGAATTTTTCGTACGAAATTAAACATCCAGTCTTGATGGTGAGAAACTAAATGTTGCAGCTCATTAATGAGCGAAAGATATTACCCTATTCCTGCTGTCCATCTATTATTGAGGTCAGAGGGATTCCGTTAATGTCGATGATTCTACATCAGACATCATCATCATCATCATCATCATCATCATCGTCGTCGTCGTCATAATCATCATCATCGTCATCGTCATCATCATCATCATCAGCAGCAGCATCTTCCTTTTAATCCCAGCTTAATTAGGGATTAAATAGTAATGATTGATATACATGTGTTGCTATGTTATACAATTTTTTTTTAAACGACTAAGAAAATTACTTGACTGACTATTTTCAATTTCAAAACATTAATACCGGAAATATTTTCAGCGGAGTATATATTGAGAATATTTTGCAAAAAGGAAGCCCCTGTGTCTATTATTGTACATCTTATTAGGCTTTTCCGGTCGCTTAATCACAACGTACGATCCCAACCTGGCGCGGATTTCATTCCATGTCGCATCGAGTTAGACAACGTGGAAGTGTTGGAACTATTAGTGAAATGTCAGAATGACTCCAGTTGTTCCACTCTCAGCGTGTATAGAGTCCTGAGGGATACATTATCCTCCTCCTCTCATCACCTTAGATCATCCTCTAGGAGGGGGTCCAGTAGTGGTTGATCCGGTGCTAGGGAGGAATACAGAGGAGTGCGGAGTGGCAAAGGAAAATATAGAAATTTAGTGAGAAGTATATATATATTTATATATATATACATGTATATATATATATATATAATTATATATATATATTATATATATATATATATATAAATATCGAGAGAGAGAGAGAGAGAAAGAGAAAGAGGGAGAGATAGAGAGAGAGTGAGCTAATGGGGAGAGCGAGATAGGGAATATGCTAAATTGAAGTAGTAGGTGTTATTATTATTATTGTTATATTCTTATATTGATATTATTATTATTATTATTATTATTATTATTGACGTCTCTGACATTGCCTTATGGCGAGGAACCGGATGCTAAAATTCTTATTGATTGATTTATTGAATGATTCATTATTATTATTATTATTGTTAATATTATTATTATTATTATTATCACTGTTGTTGTTGTTACTGATACTGTTGTTGTTGTTGTTGTTACTAATACGGTTGTTGTTGCTCTGTGTTACAGCGCTAGACCAGGTAGACCACCGAAGCGCTCAGCTCTGTCCAGCACTCCAGACACACTCGAGAAGCTTAAGAAGACTCATCGACTGCAGATGAGCCCAGGAGACTACTACACCACAACCAGCCACCTCCTGGGTGAGACAATGCGATATAATGAGATATAATACAGTGGGATACGATACCTTGAGATAATATACAATGAGATACTAAACAATGAGATGCTATACAATGAATACACGATGCAATGAGATACTGTACAATGAGATACTATATAATGAGATACTATACAATGAGATACTATACAATGAGATACTAAACAATGAGATACTATACAATGAGATACTATACAATGAGATACTAAACAATGAGGTGCTATACAATGAGTACACGATGCAATGAGATACTATACAGCGGGATACGATGCAGCAGTAGGTTACGGCATAGTATGATAAGTGCATTGCAATACAATAAAGTACTATACTATGCAGTATAACACGATATTGTATTGTCCAATTCGACATATTAATTTACGATACAGTACCGGCGCAGTCGAGCTTAAATCCATTAGGGATTCTTTTAATCCATAAAACAGTCACTTTCAAATATCAATGTAAAATGTGAGAAAGCCAAAATAGCCAAAATTAACGGAGCTTTGAAGATATTTTGAAGCTAATTTGTTACATAAACACTAAAAGAACTTGATTCTTCTTTATCTCTCCTATCCCTAAATCCTAAAAATCTCTTAACAATCTTTCGCGAATGATTTAAGCATTTTTGTTCAAGCTGATTGTGGGTTGAAGTAATGTAACACCTGTAATGTTTAACTTTACGTAACAGTTCGTGTTATTAACACGGCTGGACGGCAGATGATTTGAGCGTTCTACCAGACTTACGTGTCTATGTTTTCATTTGATGTTTACCTTCACCTGGAAATAAGAGATGTTTAATGACATCTTAACGTCAGACTCAAAGCACAATCATGACTTAATGGCATAACCATGGCGGCTTGATCTAGTCTGTAAGAAACATAGGCTGCCTTACTCAGGGTCAATTCTTGTTCAAGTAAAGTGCGGTGGATAGATAGGTGAAAAAGGGATTTAGTATTTCTGAAGGGGCACTCAATAAGGTAAATCTTCTGCATCAGAACTTTTTTATGAATCAATATTTAAGTACAGGTATTAGCATGATCTTAAGAGATGATGTGGTGTCCGTCTGTTGAATTCTCTTCCTCTGAATCCAAGCCTCAGAAGTTGGCTGGAGCCAGATGCGATGTCGGTAAGGTACTCGACCGCGGATCAGTTTGTGCAAATCCTGGGCTCGCCCGTCACTGATATCGCTTTCGAGTGAGGAAACTGACGTTAACATTAGCATTATCGTGGTTCCTCCAGCTCTGTTTAATTGAAAGAAATCTTTTTATGAAATCATAACTTTCTATAAGATTTTTGCTATTATAAAATTTCTATATATTCTACAGATATACTGTTGTTGTTGTTTGGTTTATGTGAGTGAACAATCCCGTCTTTTAACTGCTTTGCATGCACGAGTAGCCAAGCATTTTATTAATTTGTTTGCAATCCATTGTTAATCAATCAGACTATTACCAAGATATCGCATAAAACTGAGTTTCTGAATCCCACAGTTTATTAAAAGTTTATCTAATTTGATAGGAGACCACGACATGATCTGTTATGATATGATATGTTATATATATATATATATATATATATATATATATATATATATATATACATGTATATATACATTATATATACGTATATATATATATATACACTAATATATATATACACACTAGTACTAATATGTAACAACAGATACTGAATGATCACATAAGCGTCCACAGATTCAAAGGCTCTGACCACTTTGTCTTCACCGTAGTTCTTTTGGTCTCCCCTTGCGCACGATTGCAGTTTTCGGTGTTCCGCTATTCGAAAGTTTCGAAACTCATGAAATAACGCTCTCTAAGCTGATTCATATCATATTTCTGAGAGATTTGATAAAAGACTGCGCTGATATTCGTACCAGCAGCCGCAGACACACGACTGTGTCTCGCTAACCGTTCCACCAATGACTCAAATCTTCCAGCAGTGGATAACTGATTGAGTTAATTCTGTTAGCTGATGAAATGGAATCGTTACGAGATGGCGCTAATTGAGACTTTGAAAGATGAATATTTGTCGTGATCAGTCCTAAGCTAGGGGAGGGCTGATACTGGGGAGGGGCGGGGATAGCCCCTTCTCCCCGGGATGAAAAAGCTGATAAAGCTAATGTTAACGTCAATTTCCTCACTCGAAATCGATGTCAGTGACAGGCGAGCCCAGGAATTGAACCCCGCACATTCTGATCGGCGGTCGAGTATCTTACCGACTTTGCCATTGGCTCCGGCCAGTGGCGAAAAAATCACTAGTTTTCAAAAGTGTAAGAAGATATTGTTTTGTCAACAATTAGGAGCTTAGGCTCACATCAGTGACTTTCAACTTATGAAGAGTTTAGCTTAAAATTATAGTTAATTAACAGTAATAAAATAAAATAAAAATATTAATAAAATAAAAATAAATTAAATAAAATTAGAAATGAAATATGAGTAATTCTATTATTATATCTTATAAAGTAAAAAAATCTCTGCTGTAATATTCTAATAAATTCTTAAACATAATAAGCTTCCCGTGAATCCCAGTTTAACTAGAGTCGGGATTTGATGTAATAGGATCTGCTATAATTCTAAATAACTCTAATAAAAAAATAATACTTTAATTCTTTATACTTATAAATAATCTGTAGTTCTAATAAGTAATTCTAAATTTTATTTTCTTTGTAAGCCACTGTGTCGGTATTTTCAAATCCCTGATTGGTTGGAACTGGCTTGACATTAATTTATATCTCGGACCTCCCCTGTTCCACTCTAATGAACATCCCACGAGCCGCTAGTGATATTTGTCGATGCTTGTGATGGAATGATGGGACTTGAGGATAGAGATTCGTAGGATAGAGATTTCTAGCAGAACTACTAATTACATCTCTGCCAATCTCTCTGATTACATTGATCTTACAGGGGCCTCCAGCGATTACGCAAAACATTCTAATTACCACTTCCGCTACCGGACAGCAATTGTGACTGCTGCTTTTAACTGTGGCTGCTTTAATTACTGCCTTCAATAGTGGCTGCTTTAAGTGCTGCCTTCAATTGTGACTGATTTTAGCTCTGATTTTAATTGTGGATGTGATTAAAACCTCTAGCACACACTGGATCGCCTATACATTACTAAACTAACCGACGGCATGTAAGAAAATGATCGATATCATCTCGGATGATCAATGTCTTCTCTTATCACTGTTTAATAAGTCTTAGAGAAGAATTCATTATAGTCTAACTGGAACCTTTAGGCCCTAGCCTAATGTTCTTACTAATGATGAAATTACGGAACTGATACCATGATTCCATAGTGAAAAAATATGATTATATTAGCAACAAGGGTTTATTGGCCACATCGATGGTTCCTTTATATAAAAGAGGTCTTATTTATAAATTTCTGATTGCCAAATGTATTTATTGGTTTGTTGATTGATTAATTGACGTTTTGATTGATTGATTGCATAAGATCCTAAGAAGTCGCTATCATTTACCGGCAATGGCTACATGCACTTCCCACCACCTGGTGAGATACAGAAATCTGCGGCATCTGTTGCAGCAGCCAACCCTCTAATGTCTGGGTTCCCCTATCCTCCTCATCTAGCCAACCTCTTCATGCCTCTCAGCCACCCCAGCATGATGAATCTAGCAATGGCAAACCACTTCAGTTCCATGAGGGCAGAACACATGGGGGCTCTAGCGGCGGCAGCGGCAGCAGCACGGGATGCTGTCGTTCCCGGAACATCCGGTGGACTGATTCCGGGCCCTCCGGGATTGATCTCGGGACTGCGGGATGTGGGACTTCATCGGGAGAGTTCCAGTGGAACGGCTACAGTGGTTCCAGCCAGGTGAGAAGAACGGGTTTAGATAATCTAATACATACAGTCAGTCACCGTTAATTAGTCATCATCATCATCTTCTTCTTCTTTTAAATCCCAGTTAACCAGGATCAGGATACGAATAGACTTCCAGTCCTTACTGTCCCACACCATATCATCAGTCAATCCCCTATTATTCCCCACCCCTACCGGGCGCGAATCCCTTAACCTTGTGGTCCGGGACCCTGTACTCCGTGCACTGAGACTTTTTAAGTTTATCTATTCATATAAGTTTTTTGTGGCAATTACTGGAGCCTAGGCGCTCACCAACCGAATGCCCTTTCTGCGTATTTCATGTATATTTGACAAATTTGTAATAACTTTACTGAGATTCTGGAAAGTCGGTAATTATCATTACTCGAGAAGAAGAAGCTGTAGTCAGTCTGATTGGCGCTCAATTCAATGTTACAAATAAACGTTTTTATTCACACGGTTATACACATTATCTACTTAACATTTTGCAATTTACATTTTGTTTTTGTACTCATTTTAGTTTCCTTATTTCTTCCTCCCTTACTCTCCCTAATTATTAGTAATCGTTGACTTTTGATAGCGCAGATTTTAACTTGCGCGGATTTAAGAATTATCTTCAGATAACACAGTGGGTTTACTCATTGCGTCGGCATTTGGCATAAAGGTCTGTGCCCACATAGGTACCAACTTGGCCCGACCAGGCTTAACTTCCTCGCTCTACCAATGAGACAATCTTTTTGTCACCGTTTTGCGTATTAGTAGCATAATGACTGTAGTTTAAAAGGACTGAATCGCTTAATGACAGTCTTCTAGTAACTCAATGATTGATTGATATTCTCTCCTGTTGATTGATTGATCAATTGATTGATTGAAGCAGTAGAAGCAGAGATGAAAATCGATCTGACGGTCACGTGACTTCAGAACACAACAACAACAATGGACTGGGAAAACTATTCGCCCCGCCCTCATTGATGACGTCAAAGAATATGGACCGCCCACTGAACCTAGAAACCCATAAGAGAAACTCTGTGGAAGAAGAACCGAGAATAAGATCTGCCTCGTCTGATAGAGAATCAGGTTCATTATAATAGATTTACTCTTATCTCACTCTCTCCCTCTCTCTCTATCTCTCTCTCTCTCTGTATCTCTTTCTCCTTTATATATATCTCTGTCTCTCTTATATCTCTTTCTCTCTCTCCCTCTCTCTCTTATCTATCTATCTATCTCTCTCTCACTTTCTCTCTCTCTCTCTCTCTGTATCTCTTTCTCCTTTATATATATATATCTCTGTCTCTCTTATATATCTATCTTCTCTATCTATCTCTCTTTCTCTCTCTCTCCCTCTCTCTCTCTCTCTCTCAATATATATATATATATATATATATATATATACTCTTCTGTGGGCTCTCGTGATGTTATTTAATAAATAAAACACTGTTTTCATGTATCTCGCAGCTGCTAGCAGCTCAGCCAATGAGAGCTCGAGATTTAACATCGGTGAGCTGCTGTTCAATCAGCAGCTGGAGAAACTAGGTCGTCAGCAGCTGAAGCAAGAAAATCTAGGTCAACATCAGCAGCGAGATCGAAACGTTTACACTGACGATGACGACGACGATGATGAGGAAAGAGATTTGAAAATGCATTCTACTGACTCAGAAATGGACGATGAAAATCGTAATTCCAATTATGATGACGACGATGATGGTGATGATGATGATGATTATGCAGCTAAGGGATATGACCGAGCAAACGATGAGGATATGGATGGACAGAAGGAAAATCAATCAGCCAATCAATCAATCAGTCACAGCATGGATAATCATTTGTCCGGAAATCAAATGCGCCGTAAGTTCTAATTATTCCATTTCCATTTATTTCTATCTAGTTGCGCTTCATTGAAAGAACGACCAAGACAATGTAGACATGTATGGGTGGAGCCTACACATGTCCATTTGTTGATAGTTTATATTAGTAAATTATCTGAAGAATTAAACAAATAAATGTACTTAATTTATTCCCGATACAAACCAAAATACATGTAGGTGCCCAGAATTACTTATTTATTCGGACTGATCTCTTTACGGCGTGCTAACTAAACTGCATCTCACTTATGCGGCTGCAGATCTTTGCGAAAAGGTGAATGACTCTTCAATTCTTTAGATGTACGCTGTTTAATAAGTTATCTCAATCGTCTAGCATGATGGCATCCCTTCAGATGATGGCATCCCTTCAGACGATTGCATCCCTTCAGACGATTGCATCCCTTAAGATGATTGCATCCCTTCAGATGATGGAACCCTTCATCGCTGAAATGTGAGCGGAATTTTACATTCGGCTGGATTGAAGTTCGAGAGAAAGGAATGCAATCAGAGTTTCTAGTGTTGCTCTTATAAATCTGGACCCTTTCGTTACGGTTGTTACCATCAGGAGTCTGGGCTTCCGTTAAGAGAAATTTGGGATTAACTCGGCAGATTTAGTGCGATTTAAACGTCAGATTCGTTTGTCGTTAAGTTAGAGGTATTCTCAATATTGAAAGCGACTCTAATAACTGTTGGTTTGAAGCTGCGTTCATATATCGAAATTGCGGGAATATGTTACTACCGTGTTAATGGGCCTCTATTTCAGTTTCACGCATACCTCTGCTTGTATTTTTATATCCATTCAATTTGTTTCTACAAGTCTATTCTGTAGGCTGTGATAAATAATTAAAGTAAAAGTGTATTCGAATAGAAAGATTTTCTACAAGAAAGGACCTATTGAAGGAAAGCAACAACAAGAAATGTTTACAGTTTCGAGAGACTAGAAGCTAAGCGGATACCTTTGTTACAACTGATCTATCTCATTCGTTACGTTATCAATCAGTGAATCAGTAAAGTCAGTTTAAAGTGACTGAAGAAATTGAACTTAATCTGTATTACCTCACAGGACGTGGGCTCTTTTGTGGTAACCTTATTCTACTTGATCATTTGTTTATTGTGACTGTATGTAAATGCCTGTAGAGGGTTTGAACTTTACTATTATTGCGCAGAAGAATATATAGGCCTTTGAAATTACCTAAAGATTTTGTAAACTTGAAAACAAAGTCGACAACAATCTCAAGTGATTGAGAAAATGAAAGTAATTTTTGCTTAAATAAATTTTTATTATATTCATTATTTTTATAGCAGCCGTTTTAGTATTTGTAAAATGCTTTTTTATAGCTTACGCGGAATTCAATAAACGCTGCAAATATCCGTCTTTGAATTCTAACAAAATTACTAAAATTCATAAAAATATCGTCATTTGTAAAAATATCTAACACGTCACATAATTATCAACTCTGCTGAAGACATCGTATGGACATTGAGTTGCAATTAATTTCAAAATTATTTCTTTTTTATTAATGCGTATTGCAGTTCAAAATGATCATCTGTAAGCGACGGTATACTTATTAATAATTCAGAATGAGAGAAAGATCGAGGGACTATTCCCTGACGAATGAATTAGGTGGAATGAAATATCCGTGAAGAACAAGTAATAAGATCAGCATTCCAGTTTCCGTATCTTAACGATTTCCATATCATCTCTTAATCAAAGGGATTCGGGAAGGAGGGAGTTACGGTAGGATTGAGGGTCCTAGAAAACACAAATTTCATAGAATTCGTGTTTTCTTATCGAATTTCTTACTTATCAACCCAAAAATATTGGGGTTTTCTACTAAGCTGCATCAGCATTTTATCAGATATTCACCCCCATCACCTCTCAGAGAAATTTGGCTGAATCAGTTGTAGCGTATGATTGAGAACAGATACATAAAGATTTGAAGTGCAGTGTAATTACATGGTATAAGCATCCCATGCTTCCTCTCTAGGCATAAAACAATGAAATGTCTCGTTACATCTTATTCCTTTAATCTAGCAAAATCACGAAAAAAATAACAAATAGAAATCTATCAAAATTACGAAAAATAAAAATAAAAATAAAAATTATAATTTAAGTCTAAGGCCTAGTGTCAATCTTATCCCGTTATATCTTATTCCACTTATCTATCAAAATCACTAAAAGTAAAAATAAAGACTCAAAATTAAGTCTACTGTCAATTTTATTCCCGTTGCATCTTATTCCTGTAATCTATAAAAATTACAAAAAATAAAAATAAAACTCAAAGTCTAGTTTAAGTTCGTGTTAAGCTAAAGATTAAGCATAGACCTATGTTGAGTTGTAGATGCTTTCAGACTTTTTGGTATGGCATCGACTGCGCTTAGCTTCCAGTGTCCGTACTTTATCGGTGTTTATTGTGAAAGTAGAAGCTGATAAAGCTAGGGTTAACGTCAGTTTCCTCACTCGAAAGCGATATCAGTGACGGGCGAGCCATGGATTTGAACCCGCATATACTGATCCGCGGTCGAGTATCTTACCGACATCGCCACTGACTACCGCCTGTGGAGAAACAATGACAGAAATTTACTATCGTTTTAGCTATGTTAATTTACTATTAAACTGTGCTTCTAGGTAAATTTACTATGCTTTTAGCTAAGTTTCTTTGCTCTATCTTCAACTTGTATTTTATTTCCAGTAAGCGGTTGCAGGAAGCTCGAAGATATCTGTAATGGTAGAGGAACCTTCAAGGACATCGGACGCGGAACGGAAGAGGATTCGGACGCTGAGAAGTCCGATAATCCTGCAATTCTGTATCCGGGACCCGGTGACGTCATGTCGCTGGAAACGCTTCTTGTTCATATTCTTGGCTTGGTCAAGCTAGCCGCAGAAAAATCTCAGGTGTTCTGCTACGAAGCAGGTAAATATATTGATGATGATGATGATGAGGATGATGATGATGACGATGACGATGATGTTGTTGTTGTTGTTAATGATGATGACGACGATGATGATGATCATCATCATCATAGGCCTCTTGGAGTGAACGCTCTGTAACTTGCAAGCCTCATCTGAAAAAATAAAATGCGGACGATTTATGTAATTGATTCAAATTAAACTTAAATACTCATCTCATCATAAGAAAATCTCTGTATCATCAAAAAAGCTAGTAAGGCTAATGTTAACGTCAGTTTCCTCATTCGAAAGCGATGTCAGTGACGGCGAGACCAGGATTTGAACCATGCACATGCTAATTCGAGGTCGAATATCTTACCGACATCGCCACTGGCTCCTGCCAGTTGCTAAGTCACAGAATTTTTGTGGACTAACCCGGGATAAAGCCTTTCATTTACGAAGAAAATGGTATAAAAGTCGGCTTCTCGAGTCCAAGAAGAATATTTATCTGCTCTCCGTGTATCTCCATGGGAGGATGGAGAAGGACTTGGGTGGAGAGAAAAGTCTGGAGTGGAGAGTGAAGGGTGGAAAGATTTAAGCGAGTCGTGTGAACAATGATGAAAATATAAAACCAACCATTTGTCATCGGCAGAAAGAGGCAGGGGAGAGGGGGAGGGCGATAGAGTTAGAGTAGGGAGGGCCGGATATTTATCGATATTTATCTACCTTAGTGGGCTCTTACTAAGCATACAGGCGCAGTTGTCTGGTGAACTATCGTTAACTTGTCGTATCCCTCACAAAAGTGGTCGGTCTCTACATTGTCTTTTAGCATTCTGAGATATTTTGTCTTGGAGTCATCAATTTCAAGGTGATAAAGGTAAATTATGGTTATTTTAATGAGACAGATCATCATAGATGATCAATTGTGTGCTCGGTATATAATATTGTACTGGTGGTGTTGCAAGAAGCACCTATTTGTCTCATGACGTTTTTGGGATGTTTTATGCCTTTTCATAACAGTTTATGGATGAGTTGGTAAGATGTTTGCCGGATAAGCAATAGGCCGTTAGTTCAAAACTCCGTCTGACCACCGCTAACATCATCTCTACTCATCTCTGACATCATTCTTGTATACGGAAATGGACGTTAAACCTTTATTATTATTATTATTATAATTATTATTATTATCATCATAATTATTATTACTATATTCATAATCTCTAGCAGCCATTGTGATATGGAAACATACGTTAACGCTAGCTTTGTTTTTACGTGTGCATAAAATGGGCTTACACAAGAGTGGAAACAATCTTAGAAGAAGAAAGAGAGAAAGACAGAGAGCGAGAGAGAGAGAGACATACAAAGAGAGAGAGAGAGAGAGAGAGAGAGAGAGAGAGAAAGAGGGAGACGATGGATACAAACAAAGGAAGTGGAAATATGACGAATGAATGGAAGAGATTATCAACACAACGGGCAATATACTGAAGTAAATCCTTTTGGATTGTACGAATGCCCGTAAATCCACCGGCCAATTGTTCGACTCCTCGGAACCCCGGCTACCGGATCTGTTACATGTCCGATCCTTTCTTTATACGTGTCCGATATCCGCAAGGAGTAACTGAGGGTTTCGCTGTACGATGAATTCTATCAGCACCAAGCAAGAACTGCTCTACATGTAGAGTTTTCATGGTCTCTCTCTTAGTGCACTGGCTACTGGCAGGTCCATGGTATAGAACGCCTCCACTCTTCTCTGTCTTCCTTTTCCTCTTCATGTCCACATATGAGTTACAAATGAAGCAGCTACAAATAAACAGCTACAAATAAACAGCTACAAATAAACAGCTACAAATGAAGCAGCTACAAATAAACAGCTACAAATAAAGCAGCTACAAATAAACAGCTACAAATAAACAGCTACAAATAAACAGCTACAAATGAAGCAGCTACAAATAAACAGCTACAAATGAAGCAGCTACAAATAAACAGCTACAAATGAAGCAGCTACAAATAAACAGCTACAAATAAACAGCTACAAATAAACAGCTACAAATGAAGCAGCTACAAATAAACAGCTACAAATAAAGCAGCTACAAATAAACAGCTACAAATAAACAGCTACAAATAAACAGCTACAAATGAAGCAGCTACAAATAAACAGCTACAAATGAAGCAGCTATAAATAAACAGCTACAAATGAAGCAGCTACAAATGAAGCAGCTACAAATAAACAGCTACAAATAAACAGCTACAAATAAACAGCTACAAATGAAGCATCTCCCTGAATTAACGTAAATACTTAATAAATAAATCATCATGAATGGTCATTTATTGTAATCAGCGTTTGATAACGACATACGAATAATCTAATCAAGTCACATGGCTATTGTACCTATCCTCACGTTTTCACTGAGGATATTGGGATATCAACAGCTAATACCAATGGACGAACACTTCGTTTGATTTCACTTTCTCTTTGAGCCAAAAAGATGCTGAAGTTGTTATAGTTTAATTAAGCAGGTGAAATAAATAACGTTATGCTCACGGTGCTACGTTGGCAACTTTAACGTCATATTAATGTCAAATATCTCTAGCTCTCGTTCTCGTTCTCTCTCTCTCTCTCTCGCTCTCTTTCTCTAGTGGTCTGCCAAGTGGAAAGACTAATGTACATATTCCTCCTCAAAGTCTTCCATTGAGACACTTGTAGTTTACGGTTGGTCTATTCGATAGTGCCCAGGACAGCTGCACGTGAATATCTACGATTTATAATTCAGTAGTAATGTTATAATCACGCTCGAAATAAAAGATAAACGACTATTATTTTTTATTAACTTTATTACGTTAACCTTATTTCAAATGTAAAATAAATCAGTTATAGACGACACTTGCCTATTACATTTGCCTTGCCTCATCCGTTGAGGTGGGGAGGTGTAGTTGGAGAGGAGGCAATGGGTTGATTAATGGACTCTTATTGCTACAATAGCAATCATCACGTTCATCCCACCGTCTATAAAGGGTTACATTGAATATTGTCTGTTCAGGAAAATATATGCGGATAAACTTTTATACAATCCTTCCGCAAAGCCCCCGATATCCCTGATCCGCATTCAGCTACTAATGGCTGAGCCACACTGACACTGGAATGGTTAGTCAACTGACACTAGGGTGGTTAGTCAACTGACACTAGAGTGGTTATAGTGACACGGTACCTTAATTGACAATTCTAACTTTAGAAACTTAACATATATTTAAATGTATAATAAAATACATTAATTGGTATGATGCGGATCAGTAAGTGCGGGATTTGAACCCTGCACATACTGATCCGCATCATGGAAATTAATGTATTTTATTATGGCTTGGCCTTAAAAAAATAAAAATTTTATAATTGAATATACTACCACTTGTAACATACATAATTTTAAATTTATATATTTCAATTACGATTTTCAACAATAAATAATAATAATAATAATAATAATAAAGGTTTAACGTCCGTTTCCTCAAACAGGAATGATGTCAGGGACGTTAAATACCAAATAAGTCTCGTTTGATTGGTTGCAAGATCAGGCCTGCAGTATTTTACAATCTGACTGAAATGTTTTCAGCTGATCTGAAGATGAAGGCGGCTCAGGAAAGAAGACTCAGAGAGGATCTGGAGAAAAGACTACACGACGTGCAGAGGGTTAAAGGTCTGCCAAACTGACATTTACATTTATAAGTAATAGTAAAAATTTTCTATCTATCCTTATTGGAGAGAGAGGCAATATGGACAAGATATCCTACTATGGATCACGTATGTGCGGGATTCAAATCCTGGGCTCGCCTGTCAATCAATCAATCAACATTTAACGTCCGGTTCCTCGCCATAAGGCACTGTCATGGACGTAACTGTCACTGATATTGCGTGCGAGATGTCGAAATGAAGTCAGCCCGACCATCTTTTTCCAATTCAAATCAATTAGTCATGAAAATAGATTCCTGTTATTATTTGGCACTCATATCTTCATTTAGACAATATTAAAATAGCGAAATACAAAACTAGTCCTTTCTCTTGGTTGCCACTGTAGGCGTTACACAATTTCACAGAAATCTGTTTTGATATCCTTCGTGCCGAAGCCGGTAAGATATTCGACCGCGGATCAGTATGTGCGGGGTTCAAATCCTGGGCTCGCCCGTCACTGACATAGCTTTCGAGGGAGAAAACTGACGTTAAACTTTGCTTTATCTTCTTTTATCATATTATACTTTTAATATTGGCTTCGTTTTGGTGTGACCAACACGTAACCCTCCATTCCACTAGTACCCTTTCTCTGACCGAACTCCCTGATTTTGGCTTGCACCGTCTTTGGACCCAACACTCTGCTTATCGGATTTGATTTGGTACCACAGTACTCAATGTTGTCATGGACGACAGTACCACTCTAATTCTGTTGTTGTTGTTGAAATATATTACAGTGCATTTTAACGCATAATATTGCATTGTCACAGCTACCTTACTCAAGAAGTTACGGAGGGAGAGAAGATCGAGAAGAAATTTAGAGGGGGCAGTTCGCTCCCCTCACAGTGGGCGGGGGGATGGATACACCCCCAGGGCGAGGGTCGATAGGGAGGACTCGGTCAGTGAAAAAATTGAGTCAAGAGTGGTAAGGGTGGGGGAGGAGAGGGACAGAGGGGGGAAGGGGTTCATCAGCTCCCCCTCCAGAAATTTCTGCAAGTCGCCCATACATCATTTCCAACATCAAAAACAGTTAGAAGATAATCGGCTTCCCGACTCGCGTATGTTTTAAAGCTGGTAAAGCTAAGATTAGCGTCAGTTTCCTCACTCGAAAGCGATGTCAGTGACGGGCGAGCCCAGGATTTGAATCCCGCACATACTTATCCGCGGTCGAGTATCTTACCGATGTTGCCACTGGCTCCAGCCAGATTAGTATTTATATTCTGTAGTAATTCTTCCCATCACATCTCAATTGTTGTAGCATAAGACTTTTTATCAAAAGCTTAGTGGTACATTAAGGAAATTTTCTTTAAATAAACTGATCAATTAGAATTTATCTGTTAACAATGATCAGAATTTGATTCTCTGGTACTGCCTGTTCACCGTAGAGCTAACAAAATTTGTTTGCTCAATCATACATGAAATCTGTACTCTCTGACATCTTGGAAGTAGAATGGTATATTAAGCCTTTATTATTATTAATAAGGAGAGAGAGGATGAGAGAGGGAGAGAGAGATAAAATAGCACACTTTTCTTCCACCGTTGACTATATACGTTATAGACAAATCTTTTGTAGATCATACAACCTTATCACCGAAGTTTTCAGCAACAAGCCCTTTGTTGCTGAAAAGGTTCGACACAATTTTGGTTCAGCCAATGATAAATTTCTTCAGTAAGAGTAAGATAATAAGAGCACTGCAGCCGCTTCTATGAATAAATCTTAGCTTTTATCTTGACGTCTGTTTTGTAGCTCCAAGATGCGATGGAGACGAAGCGGAAGAAAGAAGACGTCAGTACACCAGACAAGAGAGATCGAACGAGGATGGTAGGTAGAAGTGCTTTACTGTACAAATACAGTGCTAACAATGTATTGATAGCGTGCGCTAACGTCATGAAGTTTTAATGACAAATCCTGAGGTGAATTGCGTCCCTCGTGGGTTCGAATCCCAGCTGCGCTGATCTGAGAGTAGAATCTCGGACATTCGCTGGTTATACGGAAAATGGACTAAGTTACCTAACGGACTTAACATGTGGTATTAAAAGAGATAGATATCAACGTAGTTGATCTTTTCACTATAATGTGTTTACTTTACCAGCGTGTTCGACAACATCGAGCACTTTGCGAGACCCTGATAGAAGTTGATATAACACAATATAAACTATATGCAGATAATATCCTGAATGCCAGTCCATGGATTCAATGTTCAGGAATCATGGAAGATGCGCAAGTGGTTTGATCTGTATGTACATGGAACCTCAAGGTTCCATGTACATACAGTGTCTAAGGATCTTGTATTTGATTTATTGATCTGCTCTAGCCTATATAATTATAATCAACTATTATCTCATACAATCAAAGATTTGTTATTTGTAATTGCTGCTGACTGTATTACCTCACAGAGCTTAGTCTCTTTTATGGTAACCCTCTTCCTGATTAAATAGTTTAGTTTCTAATCAAGTATGCTGTATTTGTTGTTTATTTTGACATGGAAAATAAAATAGAAAGATTGAATGAAAAAGATTGTATCTGCAATCAATTATTTTCTGATATAATCATCAATTGTCTGCTATAATTAGGTATTGTCTGCTATACAGGGTGAGTAAAAAAAAGATAACACCTGCAAAAAGTTCGAATATCTCAGGTTATTAATATTTTCAAATCAAACTTTTACCAATTAATACAGGACTAATTTTTGATGGGGTGGCCAATTCTCATCCATCTTAGGCCATAGATGGGCTAGTTATACAAGTTTCAGCAGAGCAACCCCCCATTTTTACCTAAAAATGGCGTTTGCTGCAACAGTAAGGGCAAATTGCACTTCATTGGCGAGAAGGAAAAGTTGAACTCTCACTATTACGTCAATACGTTAGACTTCCCAAGCTCTTTGATGATTAATAATAATAACAACAACAATTAGAGTGCTACAGTCATCAATGACAACATTGAGCACTATTGTGACAAAATCAAGCCGGTGAGCAAAAAAGAAGGTCCAAAAACTGTGCAAATTCCAAAATCCAGAAATTCAGTCCAAAGTAATTGCTATGCTCTTGTAACAAATGGTTTTCATCTTTCAGCATAATGGTGCTCCGATTCATGAATCTCGTCATACACAGGAATGGATCAGCGAGGGAAACCCGCATTTCTTTAAGAAAAATGAATGACCTCCAATCAGAAACACCAACCGATGCCTAAAAGCAAGACAGAACTGCGGGAAGTGCTACAGTCAATCTGAGAGAGAGAGTGCCCCAAGCTGGAATCAACAAGGCTGTCCTAGCGTTCCGAAAGCGACTGCAGTCCTGCGCAGCAGCAGGAGGAAAGCATATCGAGTAGTCAGCAATGCCAGCAGATACAATTGGTTCTTTCTGAACCACTACAACGGCCTTTTCAGGGCCAAAATAAAATAAAATTAAAATTAAATTAAATTAAAAAATAAAATTAAATATAATTTATATTTACAGTACATTAAAAAATGGGGATCAATCTATGTACCAAAACGAATGAAATTGGCCACCCCATCAGAAATTGGTCCTTTAGTAATTGGTAGAAGTTTTATTGGAAAATATTGCCAATGGCCTGAGATATTCGAACTTTTTGCAGGTGTTATCATTCTTTTTTACTCACCCTGTACTTAGCGATTATCTGCTACATTCAGTTTTGTCTGCTCTGATCAACAGAACCAGAAGACTGCGTCAAGAGAAACGCCGCTGAATCGGTTGAGAGTCCTCATCAGGATCAAGAGATCAGAGTTCAAACCAGCTCCACGCCACCGAAATCAAATACTCAGCTGCAACTAGTCGATTAGAACAATATCAAGATAACAACATCAAGATAACAATATCAAGATAACAATATTAACACTTTTCAATTTTATTATCGGATTCTATTATCTCGCTCACTTATGAGCATGATAAAATGACGGCACGCTTTCACTAATATCTGTGAGCGATTCTATTTATAGCGACATGTGGCGATGCGGGGAAGTCCCTGATATCGTATCTATTTATAGTAGCAACATGATTATACGGGAATCCCCACGAGTATTTATAGCAACAATTGATGCGGGGAATCCTCGAGCGTATCTAATTATAGTGACTGTTGACGCAGGGGTATTCCCTGAGTATATCTATTTATAGCGACATGTGATACTGGGAAATCTCTGACATCGTAATTTTAGTATTAAGAAGTGGACTTTAAAGCTGTATTAATATTAGAAACTATAGGCAACATGTTTAACGGTCTAAAAAAATTTGAATTTAAGAGATTAAATTTTGTTTAGTTGTTTAATTATGTTTTTATAATGTTTCATGTAAAAGAACTCGTGCATGTTTTAGCTGTGTTATCAATATCATGCCATGTTCATGTAGTTAATACGTGCTTTGTCATCATCTATGAACGACGAAACAGTAGATAAATGAAGGTAGTTTTATCGTAGCTGGCTGCACAATTGGACTCCAATGTCAATTACAACAGCAGTAATGCGCAATATCAGTGCAAGTAATGAAGAGTCCTACAGCACGTACTCTATAACTAAACAATCAAGCTTCTAATTCCAGAGACATTTTCAATAACCGTTTATCATAACAATACGAAGTCAGTAAGCAATTATATGTTTGCTTAAGTTTCAACGTCATAGATATTCCCAACCTTCCAGCAACGATTTGAAAGGAAATCCATTTATTATTGTTACTAAATTGTTAGAAATATCGTCATTCCACAGCTATAGTAATTGATGGATTCAATAAATATTCTAACATCAAAAAACAAAAACAAATGAATAAAAATGAGTAAGAAACAAGAGTTTCACAGTCTATCAAGGCTAATTATTATTACAAGAGCTGCATTTTTATGTTCAATGAATTGTTGAACTCTGATCAGTTCAGTGCTTTTCTAGCGCTTTCTCCAGTATGCTGTTCAAACGACCTAACATGTTGCGTGGGTCATCCACTAAACCAGCTGCTATCATTGCATTGTCATACACCTGCAATAAGTCAATCAATCAAGAAATAAATCAATCAGTCAGTAAATCGATCAATCAGTCGCTCGATCAGTCAATCTATCAATCAGTCAGCTAATCAATCATTCATTCAGTCAATCAATCGATTGATCAGTCGGTCTGTTAATCAATCAGTCAATAAACTAGTCAATTCATTTACACAAGTGCTGATGTAGAAGCCAACATAAAAACCTTTCAATTTTTAAACAATTAAAAGAGTAAACACGAAAGTTAATTTAGTTAAACACAACTTCCTATTGCACACTCTGGTGATTCCCACTGGATGACGTATGGAAAGCCTGATTCCCACTGGATGACGTATGAAAAGCCCGATTCCCACTGGATGACACATGGAAAGCCCAATTCCCACTGGATGACACATGGAAAGCTCGATTCCCACTGGATGACACATGGAAAGCTCGATTCCCACTGGACGACACATGGAAAGCTTGATTCCCACTGGATGACGTATGGAAAGCCCGATTCTCACTGGATGACACATGGAAAGCTTACCTGTTCGGCGACTAGCCGGGCTAGGTCAGGGTTAGAGGCCTTGAGGGAGTGTAGTTTACGTATGATGGGGTGGGAGGCGTTGACCTCGAGGGTGGGTTGAAGCACCCGCAGCTTCTCCTCGTCAGACTTGTCTGCTAGAGCTGTCTTGAGGAAGTGACGGGCCGCTCCCATCTCATTCACCGTGATCACACACGGGTGCTGTACCAGCCGCTTGGTTATCTGATCAATCAACCAATCAACCAATCAATCAGTTGATCACACACGGGTGCTGCACGAGCTGCTTAATTATCTGATCAATCAATCAATCAACCAATAAATCAACTAATCAATCAGATAATTAATCAATCAATCAATCAATAAGTTACTTAATCAATCAGTAAACAACTATAATCAGTAATCAATAAATAACAAAATTAAAAGGAAGTTTATTCGTGTAGACTGCTAAATGTACGAAAATTACAATGTTTGCAGGCCGTAAGCAATTGGCTACCATCAAGCACCAATAACAACAATTAAGAGTATCAGCAAAATCAATGGGGTAGCTATCAAAAAAGTAGTCTCTCAATGTAAGCAACAACGGCCACATGCACTGTTCTCTTAATCAAGAATGTTAAAGCCAATCATAACAAGAAGCCTACATGCATTATATATAACATTACATATTACGCAAGCTTACAATATAAGCCCATTTGTTAATAGATCTTCGGCATCACTACACTGTAGGTGCATAGTGGTGTTGCACTAACAGCGTACTAACCTTGGTCTTGTTGACTCTGTTACCCAGCACAACCTGTATCCAGCTCAGTAGATCTTCTGCTTGCTCCTGAGAGAGGCTCTCCGTGTCTATGAAACAATACAATGTGCAACGTAAATAAGCTGTAAAGTTGACGTTTTTTATTTGCTCCAACACATCAAACAAAACAGTTTTAACAAAAGCAAATTAACCAACATGGAACAATTGGTAAATGAACCCACACATACTGACCCGAAGTCGGATATCTTACCGACATCGCTACTGACGCCAGAAGTTTTAATAACATCCTTTTATTTTACTTGTATCATATAATGTTTCATGAACACAGTATTCTTTTGTTAATTTAATTTATTTGTTGATTCTCGTTATCTCATTTTTATTGATTTCCACTATTGTTTTATTAATTGTATCTACAGAGGTATCAACTTTGACGCAGAAGCTTGCAAGGTATTCGACCGCGGGTCAGTATGTGCGGGGTTCAAATCCTGGGCTCGCCCGTTACTGACATCGCTTTCGAGTGAGGAAACGGACATTATGGAAGAAGGAAGCAGCACGGAAGAAGGAAGCATCCTCATACTTTTCTCATCAACAGTAGAAGTGTCAGACTTGTCCTCCACTAGCTCATTCTCGATGGACTTGAGGTTCTTCTTATCAAACTGTCCCAGGTTCATCAGCACAAGCTCATCGTAGTTCTCAAAGCAATACAGCACCTCCACGTCCTTAGCCTGCATCGCTTCCATGTACGGCGATGTCTCAGCCAGCTGTCGACTAGATCAATCAGACGATCAATCAATCAATCGATCATTCGATTAAACAGTAAATCATTCGATCGATCAATGAGTCAATCGATCGATCAACGAGTCAATCGATCAATCAATCAATCAGTCAAACAGCCAGTAAATCAATCAATCATTCAACCAGTCAATCAATCAATCAATCGATCGATCGATCAACCAATCAATCAGTTAATCAAACAGCCAGTAAATCAATCATTCGATCAGTCAATCAATCATTCGATCAGTCAATCAATCATTCGATCAGTTAATCAATCAATTAATCACTCAATCCATCTAATCAATGCATTAGACATGTAAAAATATAAGTACAAATAATAAATGAAAAGAGAATGCATAGAACAAAGGCAAACTAAACGTGATGCAGTCTTCAGAAAGCTGTTCCAGACATCGCGGTCCGCTTAACAAGAGCAGAATTCACACAAATGGCTTAAATAATTTGATAATATATGCGAATTTTCTTAAAATTTATCGTCAAGAAAAATCACTCACACCATCATATGAATAAATACAGGTTATATTCAGTAATCCCACAAAAGAATATACACGTATATTAATATAAGACATAATAATAATAATATAAGAATGCAGCATGAAAGCAGACTGCAAATAGGAGTAAGTACCTTGTATCTCACACTTGACAGATCTCTAGAGAAAGAAAAGCTCTAAAGAGAGCTAGAGAGAGCGAGAGAGGAGAGAATTAACAGTTAGAGAGAGCATATACTTGTAGAAGAGATAGACGAGTTATTAGACAGGTAAAGTAGACGCACCTAGGAGTTGAGAGATAGGGAGTTATGAAGAGATAGCGAGAGAGGAGAGAATTAACCGTTAGAGAGAGCATATACTTGTAGAGATAGACGAGTTATTAGACAGGTAAAGTAGGTGCACCTAGGAGCCGAGAGTTGTTAGACAGGTATAAAGTTGACGTACCTAGGAGTTGAGAGATAGAGAGTTGTTAGACATGTAAAGTAGACGTACCTAGGAGCTGAGAGATAGAGAGTTGTTAGACAGGTAAAGTAGACGTACCTAGGAGTTGAGAGAGAGAGTTGTTAGACAGGTAAAGTAGACGTACCTATGAGTTGAGAGAAAGAGTTGTTAGACAGGTAAAGTTGACGTACCTACGAGTTGAGAGTTAGAGAGTTGTTAGACAGGTAAAGTTGACGTACCTAGGCGCTGAGAGATAGAGAGTTGTTAGACAAGTAAAGGTAGACGCACCTAGGAGCTGAGAGATAGTAGATATTTCTCGTGCCAGCTTTCATTCTGCTCACATAGTCATCCAGATTAGTTCTCTCACCAGGCGGCAGCTTGGAAGACTCAAACCTCAAGAGCTTCGCTATTTCCTCCTGTGTGTTCCACAAACAATACACCCAAGTTCATTCAACATAAGCACATCTGTCGTGCAACTCTCACAGCAACTAGCACAGTGGCTACAGAGTCTGCTTATATTTATAGATCAGTAGGTGTTCATCTAGAGAAACCTGGATCCAGCCAGATCATTTTTAACATAAGAAACTAATTCAAAAATCTTCTAAATTTCTAGTAAAGTCTTAAGATGGCAAATGCTAATACAACAGCACTATACCATAAAGCCAATTGTTAAATAAATAACGTACAGGCATAATGTACAACTTAATTATACAGTGAAGAGACAGGATATTATAATCACATTGTCATACAGTGAAGAGACAGGATATTATAATCACATTGTCATACAGTGAAGAGACAGGATATTATAATCACATTGTCATACAGTGAAGAGACAGGATATTATAATCACATTGTCATACAGTGAAGAGACAGGATAGTATAATCACATTGTCATACAGTGAAGAGTCAGGATATTATAATCACATTGTCATACAGTGAAGAGACAGGATATTATAATCACATTGTCATACAGTGAAGAGTCAGGATATTATAATCACATTGTCATACAGTGAAGAGACAGGATATTATAATCACATTGTCATACAGTGAAGAGACAGGATATTATAATCACATTGTCATACAGTGAAGAGACAGGATATTATAATCACATTGTCATACAGTGAAGAGACAGGATATTATAATCACATAAGCAAAAAGTGAAGAGACAGGATGTTTAGCCTAACCCTCTGTTCCTGTTCAGGAGTGGTGACGATCCCCTCTCTAAAGAAGAGTCCGTACGCGTCGTAGAAGTCCATGTACTTGTCCTTGTCTCGCTTAGACTGCTCCAGGAAGAACTTGATCAGACGATTGGTCAGAACCCAGCGAAGCTTCCTGCAATCAGCACGCAACAGAATTAAATTATTCAGTTAAAGAATCAATTTATATTATTTTACTAAAGAATAAATTAAAATAAAACATTACAGAGAATTATTTAGATTACCGTGACGTCTCTTAGGGTAGACATCACGTTAATCTAAATAACTAAAATATTCATTACTGAAAAATATCTAAAAAATATTCTGAAAATATTCATTGCTCAATCAAACAAAAAGCGTAATATTAGTTATTTAGCAATGGGAACATGTAGAACATGTGTAGAACGTGTAGAACATGTAGAATTGACACTCAATCAGATCATTACTATAACCTGACAGATATATAAATAAGACTCGCATACATGCAGAGAGATACAAACCTGGCGAGAGCAATAACCAGACAGATATACAAACAGACTCGCACACACACATAGAGATACAAACCTGATGAGACTGATATCGAGACAGACATACAAACAGACTATCACACACATACGCAGCAGTATACAGAGAGATATAAAGTTATAAACCTGATTAGACTGCTGTCCTGCAGAAGTTCTCTACTCAGATTCAATGGAATGTCCTCGCTGTCAACCACCCCTATTCAATCAATCATCAATCAAACAATCAATCAATAATTCAATCAATCAATAGTAAATCAATCAAATAAAACGTGGACTCGACAGCAGGATCTACGCTGGTGCTCTCATGGACGTTTTGAACTGACTGCTCAACTTAGGACGTCATTCAAAGACTTCCGTACATGCTTAGACCACATTTAACAGCGGCTTACGAACAAGAAAAAAGCTGGATAAAAACAAATTTGCTATTCATTCAAGGCAGATAATAATTGTTAAAATTAAGAAAAGTTAAACAAACAATAATATAATTACAACACATTGTCAGTAGTGTAGAAGAGTTATCACAAACCTCTAATAAATCGCATCCAGCGAGGTAGAATATGATTTGCTTTAGGCACGATCATCACCTTACGACTGTACAGAGTAACCGATACATCCGTCTCTCTGCTCATGTCAAACAGAGCTGAGCAACACAAATCAATCAATCGGTTAAAAGTTAGGCAAGTCATAATTAATAAGGATGATATCCCTAGTTATGTTAGTCATACTTAACAAGGATGACATCGCTGACATCATCCCTGGATGAGGAAACGGATGTTAAACCTTTATTATTATTATTATTATTATTAAATACACTATCTAAATACAGTTTCACTAATGAATTCTTTGAAACCAATGAGAGCAAGGGCCCTACAAATTCATTTTCAACATCGTGCTCAGTCATCAGCTAATTAAACCCACCCACTGATGGCAGTGGACCTAATTGCCAACCCAACACGACCTCGTGGTCCTGCCATGTGACGACATCCGCTAAATCAATAAATACGGAATGCTAAATTACTGAATGCTAAATCAATAAATTCTGAATGCTAAATCAATAAATTCTGAATGCTAAATCAATAAATTCTGAATGCTAAATCAATAAATTCTGAATGCTAAATCAATCAATTCTGAATGCTAAATCAATCAATTCTGAATGCTAAATCAATCAATTCTGAATGCTAAATCAATATCAACATCATTCAATTCAATGTCAATTGTTGAACAACTTCGTAGCACAAGCTGATCAACCAATCAACTACAAGTTGTCTGAAGACAACAACAACATACTTGGCCGGTAGTCGGGGATGTAGAAGAGAGCTCTGATGTTGATCGGTGCGTCAGCCTTGTAGTGCAGGTAGTAGCGCGGCTTATCAAATGTGTTCGAGATGAATCTGTAGAACTCCTCGTGCTGGTCCTCCGTCACCTCACGAGGCTCCATAGTCCACAGCGCCTGTAACAATACAACAGGTCACCATCATCATCATCATCATCAATAGGTAATCATCATCATCGTCGTCATAGTCCACAGCGCCTGTAACAATTCAGTAAAATAGAACAGGTAATCATCGTCATCATCAACTACGTAGTCCACAGCGCCTGCAACAATCAAATAGAACAGGTAATAACTTGATAGCACTGTTAATAGTAGTTAATTTAGTAATATCACAAGTTCATTTTTCGTTAATTAATTGCAACAGGTTACAGAGGGAAAATTATACTACACACATTTAATGGTAGTCTAACTGCTAATGCTTTAAGTTGTTAATAGCATCAGACTTAATTCAAGCATTTTGTTATTACATTGACGGGGATTTAATAGGCAATATACATTTGTATTAGGGTAATAATCTCATCCATCTATCTAGTGCATTGATATTAACTGCTAATAATTATTTCTATCCTTAGTATTTTTATAAAATTAATAAAAAAGATAATAAACTCAACAGAAGAGCGAGACATGTAATAGAACATAAACGCAATTCTCATCTCACCTGAATTACATTGATCTTCTTTCCATTCAGAAATATCGGCACACCAACAAAGTTACTGTACCTCTTTACCACCTCTGCAAAAATCAAAAGAAAATAGAAGTAGGTCATAGCTCTTGTAGGATAAAATCAAATTTGACGCCGATAGCAGTGCATTATTAAAATTTCTATAATCGATACTATACAGCTAAACTGGGATTCAAGGAAAGAGGACACTGACATCCCTGATATTGCCATACAACGAGGAACCAGACGTTAAATTCTTATTGATTGATTGATAAGTTGCATGTGTTCAGTATTGAGATGGGGATAAAAGGTGCAATACAGAGTCGATCGAAAAACTGTCTCATCTTTATTTCAAGATTTCAAGTTATCTTCCTATCTCAATCAAGAACAAATGACGATGAGGTAAAAGTTTCACAGCTCAAGGAAATGATAGCAAACCTTTTATGATTTCTTCCTTAGCGAACTCTAGACACTCTCCCCTCAGATGTACGACAATCTTAGTGCCACGCTGCACATTCTCTGCCTCACTGATCTCATACGTGCCCAAGCTAACAACAGCAACAGCAAGTCTTCATACCCAGGCCAACAACAACAACATTCGTACCCAGGCTAATAACAACAACAACAGCAGTCTTCGTACCCAGGCTAACAACAACAACAACAGTCTTCATACCCAGGCTAACAACAACAACAACAACAACAGTCTTCGTGTTAACAACCACAACAGTCTTCGCACCCAGGCTAACAACAACAACAACAGTCTTCGTACCCAGGCTAACAACAACAACAGCAACAGTCTTCGTACCCAGGCTAACAACAACAACAACAGCAGTCTTACAGATATCAGAATGTTACAATAATCACACACTATCTGAGCATGTCGATGCATAACTAAATGCACATATATCTAAATGTATCGTATTCAACAACAATACAAAAAGTTGGACTGCTGTTATTGATGACAACATCAAGCACTACAACATAAGCACCGTTAAGCATTGAAGTTTCTTAAAAATATTCACACATTGATGTGCACATAAACATGTCAAAAGTATCAACACACTCATATTAGTCTTTTGCATATTAAGCGAGAATTAAGACACAAGAAAAGGAATTACGTATCATTATATAAGAATTACCATACCAATTATCATTACCATAAGAGAGGTAGAAGCAAGCTGTTGTTTGTAGTGAAAGATAAGCTTGAAATATAAAAGTTTTACTAGCTCAAGAATGAGACAAAATTGTGAGAGTTGCAACAAATAAATACAAGCACATTAATTGACAAGTAATAATATTTAGTAATAATAATAGTAATAGTAGTAATAGTAATAATAGTAACAATAGCATAGGTTTAAGGTCCATTTCCTCATACAAGGCTGATGTCAGGGACATCACGATTGCTGAACTAACCCATCAGACTGCCACTTGTAGGCCTTAGCGTCCGGCTTGTAGGACTTGGTGTAGACGTCCACTTTGTCTCCCACCATGAACGTCGAGTAGAATCCCACGCCAAACTGACCAATGATGTTCTTGTCCACTCCCCCTTTGTTCTCAGTCTCCTCTATAAATGCCTGCACGCACAAATCAGAGCGTCGTTAGAAAAATAGTCGATAACCAAACCACGACTAGTGTAGTTAGAGATTTAAAACAGTCGATAACTTAACCACGACTAGTGTAGTTAGAGATTTAAAACAGTCGATAACTTAACCACGACTAGTGTAGTTAGAGATTTAAAACAGTCGATAACTTAACCACGACTAGCGTCGTTAGAGATTTAAAACAGTCGATAACTTAACCACGACTAGTGTAGTTAGATTTAAAATAGTCGATAACTAAACCATGACTAGTGTCTCCCACACCTACCCATTGTAGGAGCCTCCGAAGCAGATTTAACTTTGTGGATCTAGAAGAAAAATTGAAGATTTTAAGATGATTTGGAACTTTACTGCAGATTTTACTTTGTGGATATAGAAGAAAAATTGAAGATTTTAAGATGATTTGGAACACTTTATTGCACAAATAAAATAAATCTAATCTTTCATGAATCCTGATGTCTCAGATTCTTTCACGACTAAATGTTATAAACAGTGTTTGCTCACATTTGAACAAGACATACACATATAATTCACACATAAAGCGCACAAGCTCAATTTCCATTATTCACAAGAAAGTAACACTCTGACAGTTCATCATATAATAAATAATACATGTATAAAAACAAACTGAATCCAGATAATGACAACGAATTTACTACATTAAATGAATGTTGCTATATAATCACCTTTGATCCTGATCTCGCAATAATACCCAGATTATCGAGGATCTCTTCTCTAGTCATTCCCAATCCAGTATCCTGTCAAATACAAGAAGCAAATACACTCCAGATAGTCACAAAATAGAAATAACTTTTAGATTTAGCAAAGATTATAATTATTTGCATTAATTAACAAGAAATATTCAGTAATATCATAAAAGTAATCCTACTGCAAGCAAGCCTTAAACTCTTAAACTACTTGTACATTGAGTATACCAATTCGATTTTAAAAGTAGTTATTCCACGCAATGGTTACATCATTGAAAGTTATAAGATATCCGTAAAGATAACATCGTAGAGTTGCTCAGTACTTAGAATATATCAAGTACTTTAGAACGTCTTATTAGCATAGGAGTAACATCGTCAAGTTTTACAGATCCCGAAGTGAACTGAACCCTCGTGGGTTCCAATCCCAGTCGCGCTGATCCGAGACTAAAATCTCAGACATTCACTGGACTGCTTAAACGGAAAATATTGCCTAAATTGTCCAACGGTTAAACATGTGGTATTGAAAGTGATAGATATCAACTCAGTTGATCATTTCATTATAATGCGCGAGTACTTTACTTGTATCGTGAAGGTTTTCTTGTCTGGATCGACGGCTAGATGAATCTCTAGCGGCGTGTCACTCTCGCTAATCACGTTACCTCCCTGCATTTGAATGTATCGCAGCTTCTCCAGAGCATCGCTCGAGTTGGATATCAACTCACGAATAAATACCTGTCGACAAAAGTGATAATTATGTAGATCACAACGTACAACTACGAACGACAACACAGGTATGTCCATACGGCAGGTCAGTGGGCCAGATAACTTAAGAATTTAGTCGTTTTCAGGTTTAGAGCATTATCAGTATATTTAATTTATGGGAAATGAGCAAGTGCATCAGATATTAAACTTCTTAATTAATTACTAGTATATAGAAAATCATTATATAATTTCCTTAACTAGACAAAACATTAAAAATATCAATATCAAAATAAAATTGTTTAAATTTAAAAGGCAACACGGATTATCATCTTATATACAAAAATTGTGCAATTTGTTTACTTGTATAAATATATAGAGACCAATAAGCACCATCAATCCAAAATCAATATTAGCACTATCAATATTTTTAGACATAGATAATTATCGCTCCAAGAAAACAAAAAATTATTAAAGAGCCATAACAGTAAAAAGAAAACCTCTTTTTCGGAATATAATGATTTCGCCACAATATCGAGCAGCTTTCTAGTCTCGGCTTGAAATTCTAATTTATCGGCAGGGCCCTTTCCTCGCTCAGTGTTCTTGATAATAGTTCTGTATTCTTCTTCTTGCTCGTTCTTTGTCTCATCTTTTACTTCCTGCTCTGCGGGGGCCTGATGACATAAACTTCTTATCTGATTGATGTTCCTTAGTAGCGGTGACAAATTTATTTTTGTAACAAACAAGCGTTGGCTATTATTATTTTCTGCACGAGTGCATTGAGCAACACTCAATCCTGTTGAAAACAAAAGTTTAACACAACATTTAATAAATAATAAATGGATAAGTTTAAACTGCAGCAAACAAATGTATCTGATTTATTTTAAAAATTTAAATCAACATTTTCGATTAAGATTTCAAGTCAAGTATGTTAATAAGCAAGTTCTAAAGAACATTTACATCAAAATATAAAACTATTCCTCTGAGCAATTTAACACTACTCCATGGAACATCATTATCACTAAATTTACTATTAATAGTAAGAATGTGGTTCACACACAGATTCTCATAATAATAATGGGTTACTACTGAAACCTGCAATTCTAGATATTATTAGTGTCGTACTCAAACCAGTAAGAAAGTGCATAGTAGACCAGCCATTATACATAAAATCAGAGCGATAGTGTTTTATTTTGTCAAGGAAGCCGGTAGGGCGAAATGTTATCTTAGGACAATAATAAAGGACGATTAAATAGACAGACAAGCTATGCATAATTCCGCTGGATAAACGAATGTTTGACGACAACTACGGTCAATCTTACCAGAAATATTACGAGACTGGTGTCTGAGGCTCGCCTGACTACTGATCGAAGCTCTCAAGCCAAGGACCGGTAGAGTCCGGCAGCAGACCGGTGAAGAGAACCGAAGCATGCTCAACTTTATCATGGGCGCCGCCATCTTTAAATCTACGATCTGTGAAATGATAACAAACTAGAGCACCACATTCACCTCGCCGTCTTTTTAATTCGGGAAATTTCAATTAATCAAGCTCAGTTTCAAACTTCAACAAATCGAAATCAGTGTCCAATTCAGATATGATACACGAGATTAAGAACTAAGGTATAGCGACTTTAAGATATAATTATGTAATTTAGATCTATCAAATTTCTATCCAAACGCGATTTAATATAACTTAATATAGTAGTAGTGCTCTAATGTGGTTGCACAACTGAAAAATTAGGTAACCGCAAACAATCTGCTGCGTGTACGCAAGAGGCGACTAATGCAGGAGCTGAGGATGGCAAGAGGGGACCCACCTTAATTACCATGTAATATTTTCCCAAGCTTTAAAAGCTTCACACAACTAAAAGGTGCAAGAGAAGGAAGAATGCAAGGGGAAAGAGTTAGAGGAAAAACCAAGACATGGGATGCTGGATGATCTGATAAGAAATTCATACATATACATGTAGAGTTGAAAAGGAAGACTGAGGCTAGAATTAGTTGGAAGAGTTATATGCCATGGACCTGCCGTTAGGCAGTGCACTAGAGGGACAATCAAATAAAACATCAAGTTAGTCAGTCAATCGATCAAAATACAACAAGATACCCAGTAAATCAATGGAAACTAGCATGTAAAACATACAGATCAAATACGGCCGAACGTGTTGTATACGCCTAAATATAAATATACAATGCAATAATAAACAGAAGAAGTCTTCGAAGTCATCCTGACAAGATCCTCCTAATTGAGATCCTGACCATCTGATCATCCGACTCCTCCTGATCCGAGATCCTCCTGACTGAGATCCTGACATCTAATCATCTGACTCTCCTCCTGACTGAGATCTTGACATCTGATGATCTGACTTTCCTCCTGACAGATCCTGACAACTGATCATATGACTCTCATCCTGACAGATCTTGACATCTGATCATTCGACTCCTGATGAACCCTAATCATCTTTCTTCGGCATTGCGTAATTTAGCATTAGCATATTATGAAATGAAATCAAACTTAAATTGACATGCGATAGGGCAATATTAAAAATTAAAAGTAGCAAAATCAAATAAGACCATCAATTTTATTTTCGAGTAGATTACTTACCAAAAGCGTGTAGAAATAACGTTGGCTTAAGACTCTTCTCCTTCGCATCGGCAGCATTGCCACCACCTCCGACTCTGAGGTGGAGATCTGCACTGCAGTACTAAAATCTGAAAACAAAGCCATAAATACTATACAATAGTTTTAGAATAGTTTAAATTTAAGAGAGGCACTCTTCGCCGCCCAACATCCTAGCGAGTTGGCCAGTGCGGCCACACTGACAGCTCGTGGATGCAAGAGCGCCCAGCGACGACCACGAGAAGGTGGTGCCTCAGCCGTCACCACACGCATGGACTACCACTCGTGGGGAGGCTCGAGTCTCCCTGGTGCAGGAGGGTCACCGGTAACCCTTCCGAACCAGGGGGCGCCCCATCGTCCTAAAACCACTATGCATGCCCATGCGTGCGACACCCAAGGAATCAAATGCTAGTCGAGAACCCTCCAATGTCTAACCAAAAACCTCCAAAAACCCGAAACCTCAAAAACCAAAAAGCCAAAACCAAAGAACCATCCAGAGAGCTGTAACATAACAGACAAAAATACATGTTAGTTAGGCAGTCAATCAATAGTGATATCAATAGAAAACCGTTACGTAAACCCTTGTTCTTCTTTAGAGTCTTCTTTGCTGCGAGAGTAAACAGACAATCAAAGCAAGTTAGTTAGGCAGTCAATCAATAGTAATATTAAGAGAAACCCTTAACGTGAATGAACCCTACTTCTTCTTTAGATGCTTCTTCTTTGCTGCGAGTAAAACATGCAATCAAAACAAGTTAATTGGGCAGTCAATCAATATCAATCCTGAATCTCTACAAGATTCAGTAACAGTAACTAATACTTGACTAATGTTAGAACTATACCATGCAACTCGTCACTACATATATACCACGACCACGCAGAAGATTCTGAGTGGTCGTGGTATATATGTAGTGACGTCCTGAGGAGATCCTCCATCCTGAGAAGATCCTCCCGACTGCTCCAGACCATGTTCTTTCTTCTTTCTTCATTCTTCTTTCTTCTATTTAGCAGCAAATATAAATATACAACTAATATACCATTGTCAGCTGTTACTAGCACACTGCGAAGAGACAATTCAAGAAGACATGCAATTTGTTAGAGATTCGTTAAAAGTAGCGAAATAAAATAAAGCCATCAGTAGTATTATCGAATAGAATAGAGAGAGAACTATGTTTAATTCAATACACTCAAAATATACAGCGAGAGATACAAACAAGGCCGTCAAAGAGGTCACAAGTAACCTATCTCTAGTTGACCACCCCTCAGTCGTACAAATTGAAAAATAACTAAGCGAACGGAATAAACATGCAATACAAGTAAAAGGAATAACAGTTGATAAAGTCTGAAATAATAGCAATAGAGAACATTGCTTCTGCTAATACATCTAATCTTCAGAGAATGACTACAGAGGAACACAGAGAGCTATAGAAAAACAGTAGCACTTAAGTAGTTCAAAATTGAAACTTAATCAAAATAATCGATATAGAAACGTACTTGAAACCCACAGTGTTGTACAATTAAAAATTGATTTGATATTTAAGCTAATGAAACTTATTACAACAATGAACTAAAGTAGCTCTTTAATATAGCTACAAACGATCTAACCGAGTGAGAATTAAAATCATTGTGGGGATTAGTATTGAAATATGTAGGTTATAACTAGTTCCTGGTATTATAAGGACGACTTATAGATAATTTTACAGACAGACAAATTCTAAAGTTGATAAAGTGGCATGTGCCATAGTTAATGTAGGCCTATAATTGATTAACATTATAGGATGTATGCTTTTTTGCAAGGTTCTTAGAAGAGATTGCAAGAGATTTGGAGTGGACGTAACAGATTTAAAGATAGATGACTAAAAATTGATAATAATAATTAATAAAGAATAGGCCTACTTACCCAGAGCGTGTAAAGTAACGCTGCCGCAGCCTCTTCTTCGCTGCGGCAGCGTTGTCACCGCGTCTGACCCCGGGGTGGAGATCTGCACTGCAGTATTAAATCTGAAAACAAAGCAATAAGTACAATGCTGACCAATTTAGCTATCAACACAAGCTTAATCTAATTTTATATAAAAATTCAATTTAACTTCATAATAGAAGCCAATATCACGGTTGAAACTAAAATGAGTAAAAGTCTTTAAATTGCCAAGAGAGAGCAGGAGACACGCTGCCACAGCCTCTACTTCATCGCTGCGGCCAGGAGTCCATACTGCAGTCCCGGGCGTCAGACCTCCAGTGCGGTGGCTACACCTATAGAAGAATTTTAAAAACTTATTTAGTCATGCTTTTACATATAATAAAAGAATATTGTGCTCTCGCGTGTCAAACGACGTGAACTTAACGTGATTGTGAGAAGCCCGAAGATCTTTTCAAGATGCGACGCAAGACTAAGCTAGTGCTTATATAAATAAACGCCAACACCACAGGCCACTGTAAACTTCATAGAACAACCGTATACTGCAGGTGTCATTAAAGGCGACTGACGAGGAACAGAGGAATATAAAGGAAGCTATCTTGGATCTGTAAACCACATTTAGAGGCTACGCTAAGATTGATACTGACGTGAGGCACGTGTACTCTTTAAATGGGATCAACAAGTTCATGAATATCTCTTAAGCATGAAAGCTTATATAGGCCTATAATTTTTTTCTCCAAATTCATGACAGGGTGAAACACATAGGCCTACAATACAAACCAAACACTACCTAAATCAACATAAAAATAAATAAGGTAAAAGTATAAAACTTGAATACCGAACGCAATCACCTTCAAATATCGATTCTGCTCTTTAAAATAATACCAAAACTTATCCCCGATACAGTCCAATGTGTCTCGACTCTCAATTGAATATTTTCTTTTAATGGATGGGCCTATTCAGGGAATATCCATTTTATTAATGTAATTTATTAGTCGTTGACTAGAAAGTCTTGCCGCTAGAGGCTATAGACTCAACCTCCGTATTTCACTATTTAGTGTTCCATGCAGGATTTTTTGTAATTTTTGTTCTTATCTGATAAAAAATAAATGCTTGGCAGTGTCGGTAGGGGAAAATTGCGCTACGCATTATAAAGAAGGTTGAGAACCACTGGTAGGAGACCGGTGGTTCCTTCGTCACGACACTTTTAGCCTAGTTAATGTTGTGACGTAGGCCTACCTCAAGCTCGCAGGAAGCACCAATAAGTAGACACGCACCATATCCAACAAGTAGGAACATCAGCAGCAAATTGTAGTTTTATCATAATAGACGGCATAAATATAAGCCTAGTTTATAATCTGGTGCTATACTGTCGCCCCATTTTAGCTCTTAGACCACTCGTATCGACATGATATTAAATTAATTACAAGTCTCTATGTGTGCTGAGGCCTAATTGTAACTTCTTTTGACGTTATGATGAGCCCGATTTTTAAAAAACGTAGATGTAAAACCTGAGGTGTCTATTTGATTGAGTGCTTATATTATTTTTATATAGGCCTATGCTTTTTTGGAAGAGATAGAACGTTTTCTGGAATCATTATAGGCTAAATGTTTTGCTAATATGTACAGACTTTTTTCAACACCGCTTAACAAGTTGCATGTATTATGATTGTTGCTTCGATCTTAACTTCTTTATGCTGCAATTTATGTATGCAGTTCTATGCGGAAGATTTAATATTAATATCATTATCTATTAGCCTAATCATTTACAGTCCGAATAACTGATAGCAGTGCACATGAATTATACTCCCAACATAGGCTAAAATGTAAATTGTAGTAAGACGATCTGCATCAGAATTGGTCAATTGATGTCAATTGAAAGCCTAATATTATTCGACGTAAGTCCTACATACAGTAAATTAATTGTGTCTATACACAATTAATATGCTGTACGTAGGACTTAAGTAGAGTAATATTAGGCTTTCAATTGACATCAGATCCATAGCATAGGCTAATGAAATACGCTATTTTTGATTGATGTTAATATTATCCAAAAGCTTCAAAATTAATATTCAAAATCGTAACAGAAATACTTGGAGCGCTTATAATATAATTTGAGGCACTATATTCTACACCTTTTGTAGTAATTTCACTTGTTGAGTAGTATCGAATACCTATTCGTAGGCTTTTCCGTTATATCATATGGTTATGAATGTGTAGAAATGTCGGAATGTCTGTGATTCAGTCTAATTTACGGATCTGTAAGTCTGTTATATCAGTCATCTGACTTTCCTCTAATTACTTTAGTGTCTCATTTAGTATTCCAACGTAGCTAACTTCCTGTCCTTGAATATCACCAGACAGGTAGAAAATGGTTTTATGGATGAACATTAATTAGTTTGACAGATCTGTGTAGTTATTTAGATATTATAACATAATGTAACATTACTGGGTAAGAAAACACAATTGCTAGTTGAAGACCCATACAAAATAAAATAGAAAATATAATACATTAATAGGTTACATTTTAATAGTAACCTTGCATTATACAACATGCAGGCTTTTAACATTTTCAAACTATTGTATGCAAATTACAGAGATCATAATATATCATCATTATGAAGTAATAAATCCCTGCATGGGATGGCCATTCAATATAATTATCTTTGGCGATGGTTCCCGGATTTTGAGTTGCACCGTTTATTATATTCTGTACGTAATCAGTTCTGCTCATAGGTTTGGAATGAGTTTAAAAATGTTCAATGTTGTCATGGGCAACAGTAGCACTTCGATCTTGTTGATGAAAGTTGATCTTCTGTGCAAATTATTAAGTAATTCTTAATAATTAATTTCATCAACTCTTAATTATTAATATTTAAATAGAAATTATTAAATTAAAATATTAAATATTAATTATAAAGAATACCTAGGTAATTATTAATTAATTTTGATTTTTGTCCAGGGAAGCAGCATTAAATATCATTAATTTTGAGCTTATATGAACAAGAAACTCCAACCCTATTTCTCCGAGTGAATAGCAGCTGTAGCTATAGGATAACGATTTTCTAGTACGATATGTTGACATCATCCATTCAACCAATCGGAAGCAACAGTGGCATAATGGCATAGATGCTAGTCTTTAGATAATATGATTCAGGGTCCGAATCTGGCTCTAGTCACTTTTATTTTTTAAGATTTACTAAATTTGATTAATTTCTTATGAATATGTTTAGGATTAGGATAAGAGGTAGGGGTTAGGGTTAGGGATAGTTTTAAAAAAGTTCACTAAAAATTACAATTAAGCTTAGGCCTACTTTGTTTTTTCACTTGGCGAAAAATGAAAGGAGTATTTTATTGTGCATTTAAGCGCAAGTGAAGCAGCCCGCAAAATACAAATTAAAAAGAGTGGCAACTTGAAATTTTCTGTATATTCCACTTCGTTAATTAATAATAATAGTATTTAATTTAAATTAATTTAAACCTAAGATTAAATCTGTAGTATGCTCCGAATTTCACTTTAACCACCGTATAAGAGAAATTAGGGTGTAAGTAAAAAATGTGAACTCTGTCCCGGAGCAGTGGTGCAAACAGCCTTGGCTGGGATCGTGGGACTTAAGCCCCCTACCTTCCGCCAAAATGAGGTCACTTGTGCAATTGGTCCAGATCCGCTGAGTTTCTTCAGTGGTGAAAAATTAACCTACTTTTTTCCCAAAAATTGTAGGATTTTAGGCATTTTAGGTTTTCCCCTCAATTTAGTACGAGTATGAGTGTGGGGGGTTCATAATATATTTCGGGATACACTCTAGGAGCCGAGTGCAGTATGTTGAAAAATTTTGAGCCTCCCCCACACAGCAGTTTTTCTGGTTGCGTCACATTTCCCGAAGAAGGCGGGGGCGTAAGCAAAAAATGTGTACACTCTCCAAAAAGAATTTTCGGGCCCCCCCTTGAAAAATTTCTGGATCCGCCCGTGGTTACACAGTAGCCATAAATCCTTATATCATAGAAAAATTCTTGAAAGTGATAGAATAATGTGATTTCTTCTCAAAATATGTCATTGAAAAAATTTTAATATGTTAGCCTGGAACATGGAACTTTTAGTGAACTTTTAATTTTTTCCTTTTGGCATAGGTCCATGTGGTGTACAGATTTTATGGATGATTTGTTTACAGAATTAGAGTAGCCTATTATATAATTTGTAACATATAGACTAGACAGAACCTGAGCCATAAGTCTGCAAATTCTCTTTATCATGCTTGACTGAAAAGTTGTCTAAGTAACCATCTAAATATTTAAGGATTAGCTTAACTGAATTAAGATGTTAACATGGAACACCTGCATGAGGTGCGAAAATTGGAATCTACTCTAGCAGAGAAAGAAATTTTAAAGAATCTAAAGGTATTTTCTGCTTGTCTTTGGAATTTAATTTCTAATTGACATCACTGACATAATCCTTATATGAGGAAACAGACTTTAAACCTTGATTATTATTTTTATTATTATTCAGATTGTGTATATAAAAAGATTGCATAGATGTTTTAGATAATTGCTGCCAAAGAAAGTCTACTCACATTCTTTGCTGTAATACTTGTAACTCCTTTGTAATTTCCTAGAAGCCTTAGTGGATTGTGTAGCGGGTTCAAGATTGAAAAGGGGCTCTCTACAAGTGCAGAGGTGTTGGAATTTATTATTTCTGCTTACTGTTTCTACGTACATGTATTTCATCGTATATAATTCCATCTGGCTGTATTCCATCTGACTAATCAATCAAATGGCTCAAACATGGTTTACATTACCTTGATGACGTTATATGGCGTTTCACAGGCTTGGTGGAAGATATTAAAGAAAGCTACTAGTATAGCGGAGATCATTGAATCTGAGGATGAAGTGATAAGTACTCTTCCTGACAAGCTCATAACAGATTTCTA
The DNA here is from genome assembly GCA_905160935.1 of Enchytraeus crypticus. NCBI lineage: Eukaryota > Metazoa > Annelida > Clitellata > Enchytraeida > Enchytraeidae > Enchytraeus > Enchytraeus crypticus. Next base: position 105,948 of record CAJHZI010000327.1, read on the forward strand.
TCTTCAGCATAAAAACGTTAACGTTAGGCAGTATGTAGCGTGCTGCCTGATTGATATCTTTCGACTCTCTGTTCCCGAATTGCCCTATAGAACAAGATTGCGAGTAAGTGACTTCTTTAGTCATAAGCTTTGTAAGTTGTATTAATTGAAATTTTGCTATTTTATACCTTTTTTCTTTTATCTGTCTTTATTTATTTTATACCTTTTTCTTATATCTTTTTTCTTACTATTTTATATTATATTTTATACCTTATTTCTTATATTTTTATATTTTCTTATATTAATAAATTTGCTAAATTAAATATATTCTGATTTAATTATACTATGGTATTGTATGGTTCTGTGACCTTAAACCAAATCTGCAGCTATTGTGTTTGCGATCAGTTGAAAAACATTAATTAATAATATTGAATTAAAACATTAAGTTAGTTGTTTTAGTCATTAAAATTTAAAAACTCCAAAAGTTATTAAACCTTAATTAGTCATTTATTTAAAACTTTAATGATTAATTTAATATTTAGGGTTAGTCATTTGACTAGTGTTTATTATTGGATGCATATAACTCTTTTGGATTATTCATTTAATTAAGGGCTAACTCTTGGCTATATATCGATTTATAAATCGGACTTGTTTAAAATATTCTTTTCAAGATTTCTTTTAGCCAAGTTTACTTTAGAAGCAAATACGACCTCGAAGGTATTAGGTAGTAATGTTAGTTTGATTTTGATATTATAGTTGAAATATTGACAAATAATATCAGTTAAAACTTTGTAGAAATAACAGTTTCATGCAGACAATAGACATAATGAAATTGTCATTATATACTGTATTCTGTTTGTACTCACTCCCACGCACTCTTAGATGTTCTCACCCACGTATTTAGGTAAATATCTATTTAAATATTTAAATTGTGTTACGAAATGGGTTTTCTTTATTTTATTATATTGTAGAGTATATTCAGATTGTTCAAAGAGCAACTGCTGAGAGTTAAGAGTTCCAATAAGGAAGTCTACAAACTCGGCTACTATCTACTTCAGGTTGTTAGACACATTATAGTTTTGCCATTCATTTTCATAGATATATTTACAGTTTGTGTACTGATTGTGATTTCGGGTCAATAGGAGATGATCGATTGATTTAATCTGTCTTTGCAATGCGAAATAAAATTTAATTTTAAAAAATGAAGAAGGGAATATGGCATAACAGTAAGAATGATTGCCTCAGATGCAAGTGGCCTGAGTTCAAGGCCCAGGTCAGTCAATGCGCAATCCACTCCTTGTTTAGCATAGGTTCAACGTACATAACTTAGGACATGCTCAGTTGAACTATATTATCGACAGAATAGAACCTACTAGTCATCTAATTTCGTACCTGATTTAAAGAATCTTGGGCATATTAATTTCAAAAGCAACTCCTAACACAGTCAACTATCAGGTGATGTCTAAATGATGGCTGAACGAGTGCGACATATGCTAAGAAGAAGAGGATTCTAAAATTGATGTAATTTTCATGGCCTAAGATGTAGCTGTTCCTGACGACGATATTTTCTGTCCAAATGGATAAACGGATGTCAGGATTTAAAAGCGTTTTTGTAACCGCTTTGGTTAGATAAAGTAGACTTTTTCTGTGTAATTTGTGTTTTTAATTGTTAGTACGAAGAGTTGAATGAAAAGAGAAGACGGGTTGGCAATTGCGCCATCTCTTTAGAGGGAAAATTTTAAAAATTTCTTTTCTTTTCACGAGATTATTATTAGCCTAAGTAGCCTCTTGAAGTGCGGTAAACTACAGTAGAGATTTAAGTGACAGTTGATTGTGCCTGTGTTTTAGGTTCTGTCTGAGAGGAAGATATTTCTATGTTTTGATGGACTCGGTGGGTACAGAGATGAGATTAGGAATCTGCCCAGTAGCATCTTCAGTGTTGTCAGGTATTTACAACTTATAGTGTTTATATTGTCCTCAGCGTTGTCAGATAGTTACAACTCGTTACTGGTTATATTGTCCTCGGTGTTTTCAGGTAGTTACAACTTAAAGTGGCCACACACGATCAAATTTAACTGACAGATATCTGAACAGATATCTGATCAGATATCTGTTCAGATAAATTTGATTCGTCCACATACAGTCAAATTTATCTGTTCAGATCCGAGATCTGAACAGATATATTGGCCACACACGGACAAATTTATCTGCAGATAAAACTGATGATTGCCCACATGCGGTCAAATTTAACTGTTCAGATATCTGATCAGTTATGCTAATTAGCTGTCAATCATTTCCAGACTGCAGTGTGCGTAACTGGCGTTGTTATTACTACAGTCAATCTGTATATTTTTGAGCTATTTAAACTACTAATTTGAGAGCTCCCCATCCCCTGATTGATGGTGGCTGTCCAAATGATGGAAGTATCATTTAATGATTTAATAGGTTCATTTTTATTATTTTTTATTCTCAATTTAAAATTATACCCCTGCCTATTTGGTAAGCACAAGTTCAACTATAATCTATAATTTTATTTACGTTCACTTTACATGTAGATCACATTTAGTATTTGTTTTGCAGTGGATTGTGCGTTTGAATCCAGGCCAATTGCATACGAGGCGAACACTCTAACCATTACGCCATATCCACCCAATATTTCACTATCAATACAACAGTATAATATAACACTAGTTATAGTCTATACACCCACATGGTAAGTATTCTGCATCAATAAGTAATCTGCTTCATCGTCACTATTTAGTTTATACTTCTACATACCCGTATAGGCAAAGTTTATTACATGTAGGCCTATATATAACATACCATAACAAAACGGCACACCGAGTCAGGAAGCACAGATGCTTGCTTAATGTCCATTTCCTCCCTCTTCTCCATTATTATTAGTAATCGTTTCTTTTTGGTGGCGCATTAATTGCAGCGGGCGCGGATTTAAGAATAACCTTCCTTCAGCCTGGTATTTTTTTTCCTTCCTAAGCTGGCAACACTCGGTCTTCCAAGGTGGTCACTCACAAAGTACTAACTGAGGTCGGTGTAGCTTAACTTCGATAATTGATGCGCAACTAAGTTAAGTGCGCTAAATCCCGCCAAATTGCCTGTTTACGAAGTGTTTATTATCGCGAGAGTTTGTGCAACACTGTATAAATTTTGTGCATTGCATTTTAATTGTTGAGAAATACAATATTGTATTTCTCTATTATTGTATTTCAATCTCTATTTAGAGATTGAAAACAAAACGTTATTATTAAAATTATTAAAAACAAAATTATTATTATTTGTTTATAAAATTTTAATTTGTTTAGCGAAGGTGTTTAATATTGAAATTTAAAAAAATTCCGTTTAGCGTCCCGTATATCCCTATTCGGGTTCGAAACGAAAGGGTCTAGATAAGAAATGGAACATTAAGGTCGCGTATATATATGTATATCGATTTGGCGTATATAGCATTGCACGACTATGTTTTTATTTTTCACGCTGCAGTGCAGTTCGGACTCGCGACCTCTTGTTTTAGAGGCGAGCTCTTTATCACTGCACCACTAGTCAGTCAATTAAAATCAATATTGAAATTTAACAATGACATTTAATTCGGTAATGCATATCTCTGTATGTCAAAAGCATCTTTGTGATTTATAATGCTTTTATTTTAATTACTCAATTAAGAAACTAATTTCTATTTAGAATGCTCAAATTAAAATAAGTTTACGCCGACAAGTGCGCCACTGTTAGAGTGTTTATATTATCTTCAGTGTTGTCAGGTAGTTACAACTTAGAGTGTTTATATCACTGGCTGGAGCCAGTGGAGAAGTCGGTGAGATACTCAACCGCGGATCAGTAGATGCGGGTTTTAATCCTGGGCTCGCCTGTCACTGACATCGCTTTCGAGTGAGGAAACTGACGTTAACCTTAGCTTTACCAGCTTTTATTATCTTCAGTGTTGTCAGGTAGTTACAACTTAGAGTGTTTATATTGTCCTCAGTGTTGTCAGGTAGTTACAACTTGTAGTGTTTATATTGTCCTCAGTGTTGTCAGGTAGTTACAACTTGTAGTGTTTATATTGTCCTCAGTGTTGTCAGGTAGTTACAACTTATAGTGTTTATATTGTCTTCAGTGTTGTCAGGTAGTTGCAACTTATTACTGTTTTTTTTTCCTATAGTGTTGTCAGGTAGTTACAACTTATAGTGTTTATATTATCTTCAGTGTTGTCAGGTAATTACAACTTATAGTGTTTATATTGTCTTCAATGTTGTCAGGTAATGGTACTTATTAATGATTATATTGTCTACAGTATTTTCAAGTAATAATAATTACTATTAATATTTGAACTGCCTTTATTTTTGTCAGGTAATATTTAGTATCTCTTTGTCTTCGAGATTGTCAAATAATTGCACTTTTATTGTAGTGATTGATTATTTATTGATTGCTAGACTGACTCATTGATTGATTGATTGTAGGGCTGATCATACTGAGAAAGTGAAGAATCTTCTAGCAGATATTGTTGTACAGTTGATTAATGAGTCAGTGGACTGTAACAGTGATGAGAGTGTAGAAGTTGTTCTCACTAACCTTGTTGACACTAATCACAAGGTATACTTCATCAAGGCTATTTGAAACTAGTATTTTTTACGACTTATCAGGTAAGCACTAGGTCCGATATCAAGAGGAGCTTGCCAGAAACCCGGGCCCCTTTCAAATGTTTGGTTTTCCTCTCATCTTTCTATTATACTAGACTGACAGAAAGCACTTGCATTATTTGTTTCATTCTATTAACTTTAAGCTCCATCGCCCAGGAGAATCCTTAGTTGTGTCTTTTTGGATATTTTCCTTTCTCTAAGGAAAGTCTGGTTATATCCCTGAGTCAGTCTGAGTTAGTCTGGTTATTATGCAAATTTTGTGTTTTGTTTCTACAATCATTTTTTAAAGCATTTGCATTCATTCTTTTATCCAGTCAGTCAATATTTCGATTGGCCGTAAACCTTTTATATTTAGCTACTGTGGGCAGCTATATCATAGAAGAATTTTTGAAAACTGGATTCTGAAGGGCGATTTGTGTAGAATATAATTAAATGAATGGAAAAGTCTAAAATAGGGGATTGACTTTTGATATGATGTAGGACAGAGAGTATTTGAGACATTCTGTTCGTATCCCGATCGTAGTTAAACTGGGATTCAAGGGATGAAGATGATGATGATAATAATTATTGTTACTACTATAATTACCATGCAAACACTAGTAGCACTAACCCAGTCTCTCTGTAAGATTGCAAGAGCTATCCAAGCCGCAGGAAGTAGTAATAGACTTTTCACAAGATGGCGAAGAAAGGGACTTGCACATAATTAAATTCTGTGTTGTTGTATAACGTATTGACGCAGAATGAGAAGTCGGCAGCGGCCGGGTTGGCTTCTGTTGTTGTCAAGAGAACCACTGAGGCCGTTGAACTGTACCTGTCTGCGGTTAGTCCAAGTCTCTCTCTCTCTTAGTGCACTGCCTACTGGCAGGTATATAATGCCTCCACTCTTCTCTGTCTTCCGTTTTCCTCTTCATGTCCACTTACAAGTGGATCTTTCAATCATCTATAACATTCATTTTGATATACCACTATCCTTAGGGGATTCTGCTTATGACAAGGTGGGCCCCATGCCTTCCTCAGCTTCGACTAACATTTACTGGGCAGAGGCGTCATTTCCTGACATAACTGTCATGTTTTCCTAAGTCTAACTCTACTTTTGTTAATTCGTATGTTTAGTCAAAAGTCTTTGAAGTCGACTACGCTGATTTACGGAGCTGTAACTGATAACAGTTAAAATTCCCTTGACCACAACTTACTCGTTATGAGTAATAGAGACTCGTCATTATCATCTTCCTTTAATCCCAGTTTAACTAGGGTCGTGTACCCTTTCTGACGTTGGTTGGGATCTTAGTGCTTTAGTCGCCTAATAGACTAACAGACTACTAATGACTAATACTTTTGACTAATAGAGAATAATATAGTCTATAGCGTCTTTGTCAGGTCAGCAGATGGCATATAAGTTCCAGCTGAACTTGCACTTAGATTAACCTAACTATAGTAACTGTTTTATTTGTTGTAGGCGATGGATCATCTGATAAAATGCAGCCCCTCGGTCTCTAAAAGTCGTCACTTTAAACATTTCTATCGTCAACTGTTCCACCTCTACGATGTCATACCGGACAGTCTTATTTATGTTCTTTGTTCAATTCAACATCTGCTTCAGGTGTGTGCCATATATATTCATTTCTATTTCTCTGCGTGCACTCTGCTTTATCTACATAACGGGATATAACCATTAAAAGCGTTACTTCTCTGTAACACTCTATTTCTATTTTATCTACGTATTTGATTACTATTCAGTTTCTCTGACCTGGAACTCTGGTTTTTCTAGTAGAGCGGTTAATTGTAAGCAATAGTTGACTGCTGTTGGAGATTTTGAAGCTTCGTACAGACCTGAATATAATTCTGTCAAATCAGCGACGATTGATTTATGATCGACTGACACACCCATCTGTCGTCTATCATTGCTCTGATAACAACCTGATGAACTGCTTTTTACTCTGTGTGATTCTTTGGTGTGCATTAATTTCTCAGTCACTACTATGATATATATCAACAGTTCCTCTCTTTCTGAACAGAACGTTGGGCGGTAACATTTTCCATTCATTTCTATCATCAGCAACCCTCTCGGCCTCTTCCCATGACATGTTCCATGTTCTCAGATCTTTGTTGATCGATATATCTATATCATTATGTTCATCATCTCTTGTGAATCCAAGTTAGACTAGGGTCAGGATTAGAAAATTTTGCAGCAATTTCTGGAGCCGAAGCGCTCGCTAACCAAATGCCCTTTCTGACGTTGGTTTGGATCTTAGTGCTTTGTTGCCTTTTACGACACGTGCAGTCCATGGTTGGTCTATTCTTCAGCAACCCCTGGACACAACACGGGTAAAACAATTCTATTTTATAATTATATCTATATACTTTATCTAATAGAATTTATATACTTTAACTCTAACTATATCTATATATTATAGCAATGTGTGCTGTGGGGACGTCCCTGACATCATCCCTGGATGAGTAAACGGACTTTAAACTTTACTATTATTATTACTATTATTACTTGATATTAATATACTTACTGTTAAGATTTGTCGAAAATGCTGAGTTGTTTCCTGTTTGTTTGTGATCAGCCTGTCGAGGAGAATGGAGATGTAGCGGTGAGGAGGTTGACTACAGAGTTCATAGGTCAACTATTTATCGTGGCTGGTACGAAGCTTGCCTCGGAGTACAGGAATCTCTGGAAGCTCTTCCTAGATGGGTACAGATGATATTTAAATCTGTCTAGACACTAAATTGTTGTTTTAGTATTGCAGTTTTGATAGCTACTTAAATCTGTAAATGCTGAAGCCAAGTTTAACGTCAGTTTCCTGCTTGGTATTTTGTCAGTAGCTGCGAGAATGCTGAAAATGTTGATCATCTACTCAGAAATGATGCTGTTTGTAGTTCTACATGGGATAACTGAAGCTGTCTCTGCTTATAATACTGGCTGGAGCCAGTGGCGATGTCGGTAAGATATTCGATCGCAGATCGGTATGTGAGGGGTTTAAATTTTGGGCTTGCCCGTCACTGACATAAGATTTATACAAGATTTAGAGTCGACGGTGTGCTGGTTTTAGCATTGCAAATGATGTAATTTGTGTTTGTTGTAGATTTAGAGACCCCTGCAAAGACATTCAGCTACTATGCATTGAGCTGTGCAGAGATATAATCATAAACCAGGAAGATCTTATCAGTTGTGACATCTCTTCTGTCAGGCTTATTGGTAACTATATCAACTATATCACCTGACTTATCAGTTGTGACATCTCTTTTGTCAGGCTTATTGGTAACTATATCGACTGATTTATTAGTTGTGACATCTCTTTTGTCAGGTTTATTGGTAACTATATCACCTGACTTATCAGTTGTGACATCTCTTTGTCAGGTTTATTGGTAACTATATCACCTGACTTATCAGTTGTGACATCACTTTTGCCAGGCTTATTGGTAACTATATCACCTGACTTATCAGTTGTGACATCTCTTCTGTCAGGCTTATTGGTAACTATATGAACTGACTTGTCAGTTGTGACATCTTTTTTGTCAGGGATATCAGTAACTATTCCATTTGAGTTGTGCTTCTGTAGCATTTCATTTACTAATAAAATTGACTATCACAGCTATATTACCTAAATAACAGTAGTAATAATTTGACAGTTTTGCTGGAAGTGACTTGTATATTTGCACTAACTGCACTTGAGCTTGTGCTCTGGATGATGTTGGATTAAAGAGATTGAAGGAGAGCAATAAGCTTAGACGTATGTCATTATTTCACTCGTGTACAGTACAGCCGCTGTTGATTCATACGGGAGTTAAAGAAATCTCTAATCTGCTGGAGCCAGTGGCGATGTCGGTAAGGTACTCGACTGCGGATCAGTATGTGCGGGGTTCAAATCCTGGGCTCACCCGTCACTGACACCGCTTTCGAGTTAGGAAACTGACGTTAACATTAACTTTACCAGCTTTAATCCTCTCGCCCGTCAGATGTATAAAAACTTTTTAAAATGAACAAATCGAGGAAAGTGCATTCCATGCTGTAGACTGTTTTCCCACCTGGTTCATAACTGAACTTTATTTTAGCGTAAAGTTTTGTATTTCACAATAACTATGCAGATATGTTGGTAGAAGCTTGTCACAGCAGACGGCAAGTCATTCAGCTGGCTGCCATCGATACAGTGGGAGCTCTTGCTGTAGACAAGCTCAACGCCTGTTCCATCGGGCTACTAAATAAAGTGTGGCCAACCAAGAGTAAGAAGGTTTGTGTTAGTGTAATCTTAATAAAAAGGTATTTAGTTGAATTTATGTCAGTTTTCGTACTATCTGTAGGTTGTTTGACATTTCAGTATAATTGTAAAATGCTAACTATCAACGTACGAATTAGTTATCAAAAAATGTCATTCTATTAATAGTAAAATGTGAGCTGAGTCTGTCCAATAATGGATTAGTTGGTTAGATAACAGACTGTGTATCAGTAGGTGCAGGGTTCAAATCAAGAGCTCACCTGTCATTTTAAGATAGAAAACTGATGCTATAATAGCCTTTTAGGATTTATTTAGGATTTATCAGTGCTAGATGTAGCCATAGACGACGTGAGATTCATTGTTGCTGTTGTTATTCAACAGGTGGCGGTGCAGCAGCGCATGCAGGAGATGATGACTCGTGTGTACGCCGCACACTATCAGCCCGGGGAGAGGCTGCCTCGTGGTGTGGAGAGGTTGTTCAGTGAACTGAGGTGGCAACTTGTTGTAGCATCCACCAGCCAATCACTGGCTGCTCCTGATAGGTACTGGTGTTAATTATGTAGCTACCACCAGGCAATCTCTAGCTGCTCTTGATAGGTACTGGTGCTAATTATGTAGCTACCACCAGTCAATCTCTAGCTGCTCCTGGTAGGTACTGGTGTTAATTATGTAGCTACCACCAGTCAATCTCTAGCTGCTCCTGATAGGTACTGGTGTTAATTATGTAGCTACTACCAGCCAGTCTCTAGCTGCTCCTGATAGGTACTGGTGTTAATAATTTTTGGTGAATGCTGTCATGACTATATTGACACAGATTTCAGATTTTGAGTTCTTTTAAAAACACTAAGTACATTCACGTAAACAACGGACATTCAATTAATAATAATAAAGGTTTAACGTCCTTGACCTCATCCAGGCATGAGGTCAAGGACGTCCCCACAGCACACATTACCACAATAATCATTATAGAAATCAGCAACATGACTATAATAAAATACTTTGGTAATATTAAGATATATATATATATATATATATATATATATATATATATATATATATTTAGGTACTCCTCTATATGCTTTATATTAAAGCGTCTAAAGTAGTGACACAGTCTGGTGTGGACACTGATTTCAGACTGCATGCGGAGAAGCTGCTGTACAAGTGTGTAGTGCGTGTGGACAGAGAACCTCGCAGTAGAGTTCTAGCTCTGCTTCAGCTTCACCGCGATGTGCAGGGCCATGCCAGTGGGTCCGTACTGTTGCTGTCTCTGTCTCTCTCTTGCGTTGTCTCTCTCTCTCTCTTAGTGCACTGCATACTGGCAGGTCCATGGTATATAACGCCTCCACTCTTCTCCATCTTCCACTTCATGTCCACATATGAGTGAGTCTTTAAATCATCTAACATTCCTAATCTTGGCCTGCCTCTGCCTCTTTTTCCTTCCTTGCGTTGTTTTACTGGAAAAATGACATTCTGCTATAGATTTAGTTCTGTTTTTGCTATAGTTCTAGGTGATGCATTCCACTGGTATTGATTAGTATTTATCCATTTTGATTTATTGTTATAAAGCTCTTTCGGAGATCTTTTGACTGATTGTGATGAAAGTTGATTGAATCAGGGTCTTTCTATTAAATCTAATATAAATTTTTTTAACTTAAATTAAGAATATTTTTTAATTAGTTAACTAAACGCGTTAATTAATTAACTGTGTTCACTAATTTTATTAATTTATTATTTGTCTCTGCTGCGATAAAACTTTATGTGAATAAATGGACATTCAGAGCTAGTTTTAAATATTTTAACTGATGTTGTTTAATATGTTGACAGTTGAAATTAAAATCTTTATAATATTTCAATAAATTGAGTACGTAATTGCTTCTGACTTTCATAATTTCAATAAACTTAGTTGGAATACCGAGTATATATTATAATGTCTAAGCTATGCCTTTACATTGATTCTTAGATACATGAGCAGGTTTCTGCTAGCGTTACCACATCTGAGGAAGAAGTTGAGCGAGTTTCTAGAGGAAGCGGTATGCTCCAGAGGAAGTTGTGATCAGGCCAAGTTAGATTGGGCTGTATTCAGTATATCTAGTGAGTGATTAGTCTAATACAGTATCAACGTATCATTTAGTCGTTCTAATTACTCTAAACGATGGAAGGTAAAGTTTAAATCCTTAGCAGAACACATCTCTGCCTGAAGAACTGCTTTGTTGAAGAAGATACAGTAGATCATTTTTTATATTGGATTTGTGAATTGACTGCAGCTATGACTGTTTGATTGATTGACTGACAAATTATTTGATTGATCTATTAGTGAATTGATTAATTTTGATTGATTGACTGACAAATTAATTGATTGATCTATTAGTGAATTGATTAATTTTGATGGACTGACTGACAAATTACTTGACTGATTGAACGACTTGCTGATGATTGTATATTTAATGAAATATTGAATGACTGATTTGACGGACTGATTGATTGATTTGTAGAGCACTTTTCAACGGACACCCTACCGCACTCCTCTATGTATGCCCTGCAGGAAGCTCTCTGCAGCGATACCACTCTGTACGTAGCTCTCAGAACACTGGCCAAGTGCTGTGTGGACTGTGAGGAGAAAACTACATGTCTGGTTAGCTCTGTCTCTTTCTCTCTCTCTCTCTCTCTCTGTCTGTCTGTCTGTCTTGCACACTGCTAGGCTAGGATATGCAAGGCACCACGGATGTATGCTCCCCCTTTGGCTTATGATGCAAAACGCAACTTACCTAAGTTTGATTTTCAGGAACTCCCCGGAGATTTTGTGACGCAAATTGGTCATCGCTGATATGGCGAAGATGCCCCTGCTAGGCACACATTTATACTTGAATTCTTGCATTCTTTTGGTAAATAATTGAAATTGGTTAGTCTCGTGCAGCGGCATTATCTCAAGTGGATTCAGTTTTGACACCCGATGCAGAATAATTGATTATATTACATAAGTATTGGATTAGGCTTCGTTGGTCATAGTTGAGTAATGAGCAAATGAAAGTATAAGGTGTATTATATTAACATGTACATGAACTTTACATGTATAACTGTATCAACATAATATTCTATGCTGTTGCGTATATTTTGTGCATCATAGTGCACTGTTTTGTTAATTGTGTGTTTGATAAGGCCTATGATGTGTGTTTTAGAAGGCCTCTGTGTGTGATAAGGCCTATGCTGTGTTTTTGATAAGGCCTCCTGTTTTTGATAGCCTCCTTATCAAACACACACGTGTGTTTGATAAGGAGGCCTATGACGTGTGTAGGCCTATGTGTGTGTGACGAGGCCTATGACGTGTGTAGGCCTATGTGTGTGACGAGGCCTATGACGTGTGTAGGCCTAGGTGTGTGTGATAAGGCCTATGACGTGTGTAGGCCTAGGTGTGTGTGATAAGACCTATGACGTGTGTAGGCCTAGGTGTGTGTGATAAGACCTATGACGTGTGTAGGCCTATGTGTGTGTGACGAGGCCTATGACGTGTGTAGACCTAGGTGTATGTGACAAGACCTATGACGCGTGTAGGCCTATGTGTGTGTGATAAGGCCTATGACGTGTGTAGGCCTATGTGAAGAGCTGGGTAGTAGAACAGGAGACAGCTGGGCTGGGAGCTCTCGTGGCTGCTCTTTACAGAGAACCTCTCGATGCTGTCTGCGTACAGCAGCTGCTTGACTTGCTGTGTCTGAGTCTGCAGCAGCAGCCACAGCAGCAGCAGCAGCTGTGTGACGATGAGCTGAGGTCGTTAGCTCTCAGCGGATTCTCTCTACTTCCTGTGTGTATTATTATTATTAGTATTATTTATATTAGTATTATTATTTATTTACTATCACCAATAGAAAACTTAATTAGCAGTGTTGTGAGCTAGATTGATATTTGATACTACTCTACAGGATTATTGTGAATACAAAGTTACACAGTTTAAACTAGAGTACATACGCTGTATATTATAGTGCTTGATGTTTAAAATACTGTATGGGGTCATGGCTGATTGAAGTTAAATTACTAACACATCATAATAAAATAACTTATAATTTGTTATTGCGGCTCTGCTATAATGTTGACTGCTAGTGTTTTTGTGATTGATTGATTGATTCATTACTGAATGCATACTGATTGGTTGTTGTTCTTCACATAGATTCTGGCTAAGGGCTTCAGAGAGTATTTGAGCCCAGCCTGGTCTCAGATTATTTCTTTGTTGAAGATCCCACCTAGCTGTCCTCAGTATGAATCTTATGGTAGGTCCAATGTGCCTTTCTTCATCTTTTACTCTCTATCTAAAGACAGAGCTAATGTTATTTATTTATTTATTTTATTTAGATCTCCAAAAAGGGTCATTCAATCCTGTACAGTTCACAAGCAATGCAAACAAACAAGTAAATGCAATAAGTGAGCACAATTTAAATGTGAACAATGGTGAACTTAAAACGAAAATATAAAGTAGAAATTAAAGAATTGAAATAAAGAAATTCAAAATAAAGAAAATTAATGATACTAGGTAGGCATAATTATACATTTATGATCAGTATCATTAATAACTATCTAATAAGTACTGACAAAGATTAATATTGAAACAGTTAACGGAACGAGATGATCGTAAATTAGGTGGAAGGGATAGCCAGTATCTAGGGCCTTGTACAGCGATATACTTTTCGCGACAGAAGGTTCTGAACGATGGTATAGTAAATTCTGAAACTTGTCAAAATTTATAAACAGAATTTACAACATTATTTAATAGCAACGAATAGTTGTAACATAAAGGCATATCATTATGAATAAGTTTATACAGAAATACGCAACAACAATGTTTATGAATATCACTTAACTTTAAAATTTTAAGTTCTTTATATATATTGTTCGTATGACTACGAAACTCTGCATGTTGAATTATTCTAATTGCTCGTTTTTGGAGTACTATCAATTCGTTGAGCAAGGTTTTAGAAGCAAGTTTTTATGTTAACATCTGTTTCCTCACTCGAAAGTGATGTTAGTGACGGGTGAGCCGAGGATTTGAACCCAGAACATACTGATCCACGGTCGAATAACTTGACATAGCCACTGGCTCCAGCTAGAAGAATCTAGATTCTAAAAGAATTGTAAATATTTTTATAAGATCTCCCCAACTCTTCCTTCATTTAGAGTTACTAATCCTGTGTATTTTAGACGTGTTTCATAACTGCTGTTGCACTCTTTAATCAGTCCTGTCGCTTTGTACCTGCTCTAATTTATCCTTTTTAAAGTAAGGACACCGACAATAAACCAGCAATAGTTATCAATTAGAGTTCCCAATCTAATCATTGCATGAGAATATTATTTAATTTTTTAGTGATTAAAAATTGATTAGTATTGAATAATTTTAATGACTTAATCCTGACTTAATTATTAATTATGAGTATTAATTTTAAAAAAGCTAAAAGCTAAGGTTAACGTCAGTTTCCTCACTCGAAAGCAATGTCAATCGCCCAGGATTTGAACCCCGCACATACTGATCCGCGGTCGAGTATCTTACCGACATCGCCACTGGTTCCAGTCACTTTATTGTTATCGCTGTGATGATCCACCCTGTGATGTGGTGCTGTTGTTGTTGTTACAGTGAGCAGTGTACTGGAGACCTGCCTGCAGCTAGACTCCAGTCTCTACAACTCCTCATCTACATCTCTACAGCAGTGAGTACCGAGCACTAGCCTATCATATCATCCATGTGCATGTTAAACCATTATTATTAGTATTATATTACTATAAGAATATTATATTATACTATTATTATTATTATATCAATTATTAATAGTATTATATTATTATTATATTATTATTATTATATTATTATTATTATATTATATTATACTATTATTTTTATTATTATATTATTATTATGTGATTGATTGATGGACTGATTGCTTGATTGACTGACTGACTGACTGATTAGTGAACGGTTGATTGAGTGATTGTTTTATTGATTGATGGACTGATTTATTGATCGACTGATTGATTGATCGACTGACTACTGATTGATTGATTGTTTAATTGATTGATTGATTGATGGACTGATGGTCTGATTTATTGATTGATTGATTGACTGGCTGATTTATTGATCGACTGATTGATTGATTGATTGATTGATTGACTGACTGACTTATTGATTGATTGATGATGTTCACAGGGAGATAGAAGCTGTGTTGCTGGCACTGATTGAGGGCGCTAGTTGGAAGATATCAAAGCTTGCTATAAAATATCTCGCAGAAATCAAACCAGAGCAGCTCCTCATACTCCTAACAAGACATCTAGATGTATGTGTCTCTATGTAACAATATGTCTAGATGTATGTGTGTCTATGTGACAATATGTCTAGATGTATTTGTCTCTATGTTTTAATGAACGATTTACATTTTATATTTAGTTTAATTTTATTTGTGTTTTAATTAATTAATTACTTGCAGTCATTGCTTATTATTTAAAGTGCTGATCAGTGTGCACAGTAATAGGCTGAGGATATATCCCTTGCACATACCATTATTATCAGATCACCAGAGGGAGCTAGTGCGATAGTTGGAGGGAGTGGTAACATGTTCAAATAAAACATAGTATTTTAGCTTTATCAAACTATTGAAGACTGCAGATTTCATGTATGAAGATACTTAATTGTGTAATATGTACACTAAGACTCCTCTGTCAAGCCTTCTTAGTTTCATATTCATCCGGTTAAATGTTTGCGTGACTGTATCGTAGTTCAGTGGAATTGTTGTTCTAGGAGATGATATTAAAACTACTGAAACATTTCTTATTAACTCAAACCTTCTTTTGGAAATCATTTATATTGATTATCCCTATTGCATATTTGCATTTATTGTTTATATGTTTTTATCATTTTAGTTGGTCGTAGCAATGCGTGCAGAGCCTATGAATGAGAGGCTGCCTCAATGCCTAGCTCTGATTGGTCAGCTCACTAAAGCTGCTCCTGGCAGAACTTTTCCACAGCTTCATCGTCTCTGCACGGAACTCTCATTGTGGATAATCGATGATGTCCTACCCAAGGATTTCGTGAGTTTAATAATAATAATATATTTTTAACGTCCGTTTCCTCATACAAGGATGATGCCAGGGACGTCATCCAAGTTATGTCTGTTGTCTCTTTCCATGTTGATATGTTGTCTGTTGTCTCTTTCCATGTTGTTATGTTGTCTGTTGTCTCAATCCATGTTGTTACATTGTCTGTTGTCTCTTTCCATGTTGGTCTGTTGTCTTTTTACATGTTGTTATGTTGGCTGTTGTCTCTTTCCCTACCAATACTCTCTTGTTGGATTGTGTTACAAATAAACCTGTGTCGCTTAGAAGCGTAGTAAGATAAGAAGATATGACCGCTAGAGAGAGCATACAAGTTTAATAGAGAATGTGCTGCTGTAGGATATGCCCCGCGATGCTATGAAGTAGTTGGAACTTGATATTTTACCGTGACATTATTTTTGTTCAATTCTTTTCAACTTTTCCATGTAAATTACAAATTGACATCTGCTGTTGTTTGCTAAGTAGAAAATAAAATAAACTGCAACATTATTCTTCAATTGTGTTTTCTGGTTTTAACTGATTTTTGCTGTCCAAGAATGTGAAACAGTCTGTCTTGATATGCTTGATGTTGCTAACTTTCCTGTCGTCATACTTTTATGAGGAAATGGACGTTAAACCGTTATTATTATTATTATTATTATTATTTTATTTTTTTTTTGCCCTGGGCTGTAAAGGGCCCTGGGCTAAAAAATAGGATAAAAGAGACTTATTATTATTATTATTATTATTGCTAATATCTTGTGTCGTTGTGTTTTCTATTGTAGAGACAACCTCGTAGACATGACAGTTCTCAGTCAGAAGTATATGATCTAGATGAACTTACTATAGGAGACAGAGTAAAGGTACATTCAATCAATCAATGGCTATGATCTAGGTGATTAATTCATGTGTGTTTATTCTACCGATATTATCTATGAGATATATACCACTCATCTATCAGATGCCTCGTTAAGATCATATTTATATTTCTATGTCTGTATCTATTCTATAGGTTTCATCTATCAAATGCCTTGTTAAGATCATACATATGTTTCTATGTCTGTGTCTATTCTACAGGTGTCATCTATCAAATGCCTCGTTAAGATCATACGTATGTTTATATGTCTATGTCTGTTCTACAGGTTTCATCTATCAAATGCCTCGTTAAGATCATCTGCAGAAGTTTCTACGCCTGTGGAGCTGTGGCGACTCGGAGGCCTAGCAGAGGCCTACAGGATTTGATTGACAGCCAAGTGGGCGGAGCTGCAGACCAACAGCTAAATGTAAACAGAGCTGCCCTGAGTGTCATGTTCCAAGTTCTTAACTTTCTGATGAGTCATCTGCGAAGATTTGCTTCCTATACTCCGAACAGACCGCAGAGTGGACAGTTTGGGTTAGATCCTCATGGCTTACAGAGCTTAGCCGATAAGTAGCCATACTGTAGCAAGGATTGCTTACTAGTAATCTGGATGTACCAAATCTCTAATCACACGCATTGTAGCCATTCTGTATATGCCGTAATTTTATCTGCTAGTTCATAAATCATCACCATCTTCCCTAGAATCTCAGTTTAACTAGGGTCAGGATACGAATAGACCTCCAATCCTCTCTGTCCCTCACCAATCGCATGCCCTTCTGACGTTGGTAATTCTTAAATCTCTTAAATAATTAATTAACTAATTGATGATTTTATCAGCTGCTACTTGTTTCGTTGATAATTATAACGGTTACTTCTCAGAACACAATGCGGTTAGTACTTGCTACTTAGTAAATATCATATATCTGTAGTACATAATAAATATATGAGACTAAATTTCAAATCATTCAGTCTATCAAACAACACTGAAAACAATACTTTCTGAGAAATACACGGTGTATGTAATAATGGTACGATTTGTTGATGGATTGATATTTTAGTTGACTCATTTATTTATTGACAGATAAATTAACTAATTTAAAAAATCAATTGATAGATCGATACAGGAGACACTAACACAACCCTGCGACTGAATGTTGATTAAGTTATTGATAGATTGAGAGGCTACTGATTGATTGATTGATTGATGCAGCGGCGACAACGAGGCAGCTCTACGCTTGCACGCAGCGTGCTGTATACTGAAGATAGTGGAGGGATCTCCTGCTGCCTATAAGATCAGTGCACCACCGCTACTCTCCATTGCTCCTCTCATGAGGGTCTGTTGTGTTGATGAGTTACGTTAAAGCTAATGCCACTGCCCTACAACTGCCAATTGTGAGAACTAAAGTTGGACTGTTTATAAATACTGGCTGGAGCCAGTGGCGAAGTCGATAAGATATTCTACCGCGGATCAGTAGGTGAGGGGTTCAAATCTTGGGCTCGCCCGTCACTGGCATCGCTTTCGAGTGAGGAAAGTTAACATTAAATTTACCAGGATTTTAAAATAAATTTTGGCCATTTGGGAGACGTAGGAGAATGAACATACAGTATGATACAGGTACAAATCTCGCAATATTACAAGTTCAGCCTTTAGCAAGCTGCTTTGCTTGTTTCTGCTGCTTTAGACTGGTCTGCCACAATTGTGGTACGTACATGATCGTAGAGTCGAGCGTCTGTATGATGTATATGTATGACACATAGAGGAGCAGCCAGGCCTGTGTGCTTGTGCTGATGTGTGTAAAACTAAACTATCCATCCTTAGAATGTATCCTATCCAGCACTTCTTCCTATTTTTAATGCATTTATCAACTGCCTGTCTATGCTAACTCCCTCTTGACTTGTATAACTTATATAGTAGAATAATTCCTGGTAGAACATGATAGAAGTCTAATTGTAATTTAGTGATCAGGCAGTCGGTAAGATACTCGAGCGCAGATCAGTATGTGCAGGGTTCAAATCCTGCGCTCCTCGCCCGTCACTGACATCGCTTTCGAGTGAGGAAACTGACGTTGACATTAGCTTGACCTGCTTTAGCTTATATTGCTGACAGGACAAGTGCAGGGAGGTGCGGCGGAGACTGGTTGATCAGCTACACAAGTGCTTGACATCGTTCAGCATACCTCTCAGGTACCTCGCCGTGCTGTGTCTGGCTGCGGCAGACGAGAACACGGAACAAGCTGCCGCTGTCTGCGCCATGCTGCGTAAAAACGTCACGCTGTGGAGGTCTGCTGTCGATGCTGTGGACGGTATGAACTACGACTAGAGTGTTACCGTCATCAATGACAACATTGAGCACTATGGAACCAAAAGCCAAGTGACAGGCAGAAAGCATAGAGGTCCAAAAGTGGTGCATATCCAGTATTCAGAAATCCAGACCAAATAAATTGAATCCACTACAATGCAATTCGTTAAATGCCATTCGTTATCCATGATGACATCAAGCAGTATTTATATATAGATTTTAATTTATTTTGTTTAAAACGCAATTTCTACGTTTAAACCTTAGACTAAAATTGTTAGTTTGATCATATGTTAAGTGGCTGGTTTTCTGAACACCTTCATTGAGACTTTAAATTAACTTTACAATTATTAATGTATAATTATTATTTAAATAATTATTAATTGTCACATGACTTGCTGACCGATGCGATCAGAAGGAATGCTTTCCCGGGCTGGATGCAGAGGAACTGTTGATCTGTGGCAACTTCATCCTGTGAAGCTATGGATGGTTCGGATGCGCTTTAGTGCTTCTGTTTTTACCCTTTGATGGGAATTAAATGTACGCGAAAGGCTACAAATTCATTTTATATATTTGTTTTATATAAAATGTGAAATTATAAAATTAAAAATATACATGTATAATTAATTGGATTGGTCGATTTGTATCCCGACCCTGGTTAAACAGGGATTCAAGGGAGGATGATGATGATGATAATTGATTGGATTGATTGACGGATTGATTAGTTGTTCATTTATTTGATGCCTTCATTGAATTACGGTTGATCGATTGATTGCTTGATTGGCGGATATATTGCCTGATTGATTCATCAATTGATTTAATGACAGCTGAGAAAGAGCGAGCATTTATACCGGACTATGTTATACCGGAGTGTGTCTATCTGCTGGCTAGAGAAATCTCTGATGTGGGTGACAGGGCTTCCCTCAAGATGACCTACGAGTACGTGTTCTCCTCAGATCAGATGTCGAGATGTGATCTTTTAATAATAATGACGGGTTTAACGTCTGGTTCCTCTTCCAGGAATGATGTCGGGGAATTTTATGTACACACAATTGTCTTAATGCGCCATCGGCTGAATTTGAATTCATATTTGCAATGTCTCCGATGGGACCTACAGTAGTGTACTATTATTGCAGAGTTTAAACATGTCTTTCGAAGATTGTGCCGTATTTTAGCTAATCTTACTTTATAATCGCGATTCTTTACTAATCTTCATTTATTTTCTATATTTATTTTCAAGTGTTTCTTGTATTCAGATGCTGATTTAATTACTTGTGGTTTTCGTTCATTTAGCAGCAATAGAGCTACTATCTTAGCTTTAAATGTGCTTGTTTTCATAATCATACTGTTGGATTGTTTGCAGGTGTTTGGAGGTACTGTTGGATTGTTTGCAGGTGTGTGTATGTACTCTTGGATTGTTTGCAGGTGTTTGTATGTACTCTTGGATTGTTTGCAGGTGTTTAGATGTACTGTTTTAATTATTTGCAGGTGTTTTGACGTACTGTTGGATGCTCTGATTTCTGGAAACACTTGGTGCACTTCTTTCTTCTACACTCAGACATTTCAAGAACTCAAATCTGCCGCCATTAAAGAAGGATCAGAATCTGATAACAAGGTCTCTCGTAAATCAATCGACAAAGAATCAATCAATTGTTAAATAAAGTAATACCGATTATATTGTGTTTATACTGTATATACATGTATATATATATATAGTATGTGCATAATTATTAGTAATAAAAATATATTATTAAATTATTTTATAATTAAATAATGTGTAATGTTATTTCAATGGATGGTTGAATTAGCTGTTGATTGTTCTGTAGAAGTTATACGCTGTGTGTGATCTTGGACTGCATCTTCTCTCTCAGAAATGTGGCGCCCTCTGCCACCTCGACAACAACGAGCCACTGCGAGATGTGCTCATATCATCTCAGCTCTTCTCTAGAAACACTCGCATAGTATGTGCTCCGTTCCCTTACTGTTACAACAGTGTATATGTAGCTATAATATAGCAGGCCTGTGATATAGCAGGCCTGTGTTATAGCAGGTCTATGATATCACAGGCCTGTGATATAGCAGGCCTGTGATATAGCAGGCCTGTGATATCACAGGCCTGTGATATCACAGGCCTGTGATATAGGAGGCCTGTGATATAGCAGGCCTGTGATATAGCAGACCTGTGCTATTGCAGGCTTACGATATAGTAGTCCTGTGATATAGCAGGAGTGTGATATGGCAGGCATGTAATATAGCAGGCCTATGATGTAAGAGGCCTATAATGGTAGTTTTTCTAAATTTTCTTCATGAACTACTTTTTACTATAACTAGAGACTATTGCTGCTAAATTAATAAATTCTTAATCCAGCCGCTCCAGTATTAGTATTATTATTGTTCAGTTAGACCCTAAAGTGCTAATTTCACTGTTCTCTATGCCCTGAAACGCTGTTTTACATGTTAATTATTATAGTTTTACTGTTTTCATTGTGATATTTTAGCAATGCAGAGACTGCACTCTACCTGTCGAGCTCCTGTCGACTCTCTCAACTAAGGTACTCTAATAGCTTCTCGTTTCATTTTTTCTTTCAACCTTTTCTTTGTTCATCGTGTCATTATAGTCGGCAAAAAACAAACATATTTAACTAGAAACTAAACAAATAATCATGAAGAAGAAGGTTACCACAAAAGAGCCTATAAGCTGTGTGAGTTAATACAGTCAGTGGCAGCTACTAGGAATAACAAATACGTTTATTAATTGTCTTCTGTGCTAAAGAATACTGTAGTACCTGTGGTAACCATGCATATTAATTACTGCCCATAAAAAGAAGTTAACAGTAAAAATATTGAAAACATAGTTAAATAAAGTTAAAGCAAAAGATAGTCTACTTCAGATATCTAAAATCAAAGTGAACTAGATCAGTATTGAGCTAATATAAAATAATATAAACTGATGAAGCATCTTGTCAATATCAATGCTACAACATGGGTGCTTAATAGATGTTTGACGAAACTTCTCAATTATATGTCAACTTACTGTTTTATTGAATTATGTATGGTTTGATCTATGGACGGATTGATTGATTGATTTATTGATTAATAGAAGAGAAGAATTACACTACAGCGTTGTCATATCTCAGCAGCCACAACCAGTGTCGAGTCTAGACCACAGAGTTTTGGTGATGATGCAGTCGTTGGCAGTGATGAAGATAGTGATGTGTTTGTGTCAGACGCAGAAGACCTGAATGCGTCCAAACAATATGGAGTCGCTAAATCTCAACAGAACAATTTGACCTCTACGAAGACAGTCAGGGAATGTGTTAAGATGGATCATCCTACTGGGAGAAGAATAAGCTCTGATAGACTAGACAATCGTATTAACACATCGATTGGGAAGAGCATAAGCTCTGATAGACTAAACGATCCTATTAGCGCATCGATTGTTTCTTCAACTAAATACTCTTGTACAGACAAACATGGTGAATCAGTCACAGTACAAAACACTTGCGACAAAAGTGAGCCTAACATGAAAGATCATCGAAAAGGGAAAATGCAGACTGTTAACGAATCTCGTATTCAACAAAAGAAACTGGCAGAGATTTACAACGAGACGACTGATGTGAGAGGGCTTAGCGGAATACCTGAAGATAATGAATCTGGCAACGATGCTGAAGCTGATGTAAATAAGGATGATAGTGTATTTGATTGGCAAATGCATGAAGATAACGATGCAGATGATGAGAGGTTAGAGCGAGTACGAGCAAATGATGCTGAGGCTTCCTGTTATCGTAAAGGCAGAATTGCTACAAAGCATAGTAATTATTCCCGTCAACGTACTGGGGCTGATATAAAATCTGCTCATTCCTCCAGAGCTCGGCGAGATTTAAAAGAAGAGAAAGTCTCTCTGCAGAGTTCAGTTAAGAGAAAGAATGAAATAGAAGAACAATTGCGTGATTTAGACTGTGTCGAGCAAAGTCAAAGGGAGGAGAAATTTTCTGTTAAGAAGGAGTTTAAAGCAGTACACAGGCGGAGGAGATTAACAAAATGGGATGACGCTTTGGACGTGGAACCCAGCAGCGATGAAGTGATAGAGGACAGCGATACAGAATGTAACAATTCTGTTAAATGTACGAGAAATGTGAGAAGCGACAATGTGAAGAGTGGAGCAGTTGTGGACGCTAGATATCTGGTTGATAATAGGAGCAAATCAACTCTGATTCAAGAGATTATCGAGGTGGCCAGCAGTTCTGATTCAGATGTTGAGATAGCTGCCAAGAACATCCTGTGCGGGAAGGAAGTGGACAGCGTTGAGAAAAATAGCGCTGCGAGAAATAACGAGAAAGATAAGGATAACGATGAGGTAGAGGTATTGTCGAGTAGAAGTTCAATTTTGAATATGGATAATAACAGAAAGAAGAAAGAGGTCAGTGAAGTAATGAGTGAAGCTGTAGGATCACGTGCTGCTGATAGTAATAGCTCTGATTACTTGCAGGTGTCCTCTCTGCATTTGTTCTCTAGTAACGAGAATAGATCACTAAGTTCATTGAACAACAGGGAAACAGATGCTGAGATTCATTATCCATTAGATTTTGTGTTGTTTACTGGCAACAAAAATATGGAACTTACTCTCGACGAAAGAGATAAAGTTGGTGAAAGCCATGTGGATGTGTTGGAAAAGAAAGTAGAGAAACTGTTGAACATGGAGGATTGTGTGAAGGGGAAATGCAATGTTACATCAAATCAACAAGGTACGGAGTCAGAAAACTTTGGTGTTCATGACATTTCTAAGCATAATGAAGATGTCAAACAAAAGAAAAAGAAACATTTGCTAAAGAAACGAGACAACAGAACAGAAATTGTGAAACCAAACATTATCATAAGTGATATTGAATCAGATCAGCGGTCAAGTGAAGCTGACGAGTTGACTAGCCAGCCTGTTGAGACCGCAGAACCAGTAGACAATTGTGTAGATAGAATTTTCAAGCAAAAAGACACTGTAGTAGCATGTGACGCACTATATTCTAAGCTGCAAGGTGTCACGATTATGAGCTTACCTCAGAGTATGAAGCGAAACTTTGACCTTGATAATGATGACGTTTCATTAGAAAACCAAAGGCTGATTGAACTTGCAGGTTCAAGGCACAATTCTAGTCAAACTAAGTCTGGTGAAAGGTGTAGCTGGTCTAGCATTATGAATATTCCAGAAGTGCTATTGAAAGATGTAGAAGCGCACTGTAAAGAGAAGATAAAACAAGTTCGCAGGAGATCTAGCATTTACCATACTGATTTTAATTTGGACACTAGTGGAGATATATCGCTAGATTATTCTGATGCTGCAAGCGACGATGGTGATGCATTGTGTGATGATGATGTTGCATGTGACGATGATGCAATCTGTGACAATGATGCAACATGTGACAGTGTCACAGATGCCATCTGTGACAATGCTGCAGTCAGTGACAATGATGCAGTCTGTGACAATTATGTAACAGATGACAATGATGCAGCATGTGACAATGATGCTATCTGTGACAAGTTTGCAGTTGATGACTTATTTGACTCGGACGAAGCAAAAGAAAACCTAATCTTTAGCAAAAGTTCTAAACGGAGGCTCTCGTCAGCAAACGATGTTGCGTCTCCAGTTAAATCTCTCAGGAGTGTAAAGGAAGACCAAAAACTAAACAAAAGAAGCTTATCAAATCGTAAGAATTCAACGAAAGAAAGTTCTAGACGTTTAAGTTCAGTTGAAAATGTAAATGCCCTTCCCAGATCTCCCGCTGCCAAGCGTGTTGGTCAAGAAGATCCAATGAAAGCTGCATCGGACCAGTCTGTTGTAGAGCAGACGGATCTGACTGTGAAGAAAAACCGTATATTAAATTCTAGCAGGTCAGGTTTGGCTGAATATGACAAGGAGATAAAAGAAGCTCCAAAGGAAAGGAGAAAAGATAAGCAGAGACACGCTTCAACTGAAGAGGAAGAGGCTAAGGCCAGTCTGGCTTCTGTTAAAATGATGGGTAATTCTGTTCTCATTTCTGGTGGTTTAAGTTTTGTAGAAAATGAGAAATTGATTTCAAAGGAATCACCTGCAGATCACACTGGTCAGACAGCTTCGAGTGAAAGGAATTCTGTTCAGCCTCTAAAAGCAGTTTTGAGTGATGATTCTTTAGCTGACACTGAAGGCTGCAGCGATGACTTGAATGTGCCGAAAGAAAGAGAAAAGAAGAAAAGAATACGAGATTCATTAGATGTTTATCAGAGGCGTCTTGGATTAACTTCGAAGTCTCCAGAAATGTTGAATATTTTCAACTATCAAATGAAAACAGGTAATGAGTCAGGGAAAAAAGTTAATTTTGCAGAAGAAACGAAGAGTTTTGATGTGGGCCTTGAGCCAGAGTCCAATTCACAAGAATCTAAAACTGTTTCTTTGTCTTACAGCGGTCAAATTACCCGTCGGAAGTTAAATACAGAAAACAGCGGAAGAATAAAACTGCACGAAAGAAAACTAGTCAGTCATAAAGCATCAATTTCAAAAGATAGCTTTGCAGTTGGACTTAGTTCTGCTGAAAATATTTCTTTGGGAAATAATACCCAGTGTGATGAAGCTGATAAAAAACCTTGCAGTCAGTTGTTGGATGACCCGGCAATGTTCTACGATGATGTTGTATGTGCAGAAGAAAGTAAAAGTGGTGGAGAATGCAAAAATGTTGGACAAGAAACCACTATTGACTGTTTTCAACAGATTTTGAATAACAATACAAAAACTTCTGTAGTGACGTCATCAGTCTGGATTAACAAGCCACCTGAGTATGATGCTGATGTGTCAAATGATGATGTATTAAATGGTGATCTATCTAATGGTGATCTATTAGATGATGATATTTCAAATGATGATGTTTCAAATGACGATAAACTTGATACCAGAATTTTTTATTTCCTTGAATCTCTGCCATCTAGAGGAGAAATGATCAGTGATTCGGATATATTCAGCGACTTGCAAGCTTACGCTGACACAAATTTCTCTAATTGTTGCACAAAAATAAAAGAGAGTACTCACGAGGATTTACTTGACATCAGTCAGATGTCTGCAACAGGTGATGACCTACATGGCATAGAAAAGTTATATAAGAATTCAAAACAAGCCACCAGAACTACAAGAACTTCTGTGCCTGTGAATGAGGCAGAGCTCTGTTCTAGCCAGTATGAAACAGCCGCTGAAGACTTTCAGGTTGCGGCAGAATATTTTTTCTACGACAATTTTTATTGTGAAGATGACAATGCTGAAGACGCTAGTAAGAATTTGGGAGTCAATAAAGCTGAGAATATGGCTCAACTAAGAGGTGATTCGTCTGTGGAGAGAAAATCCTGTGCTACTGGTATTGTAGGTGATGCTGAAGCAAGTGAATTAAACATTGAGGAAGGTAACGTCACGTGTGGAATAATGAGTGAGCATCAGCATTGCGACGAAGTAAACCAGAATAGACTGGTTGAGATCAGCTCCGATAAATACTTCATGGTACAGAGAAAAGCATCAGAGGCTGTCACTGCAGTGTGTGCTGATGACGACGGTAGCTTGACGAAGGAGGAAGAGAAGATGAGGGATGTGAACGACTCGAGTGAAGATGTCAACTTGGAAGAATCAACTGTGAAAAAAATTAATCAACTTCACAATACCACTTCATGTAAGAACTCAGTAGCAGCGAATACTCTGTCAGCTGCAAGAGAGTTGGAAAGCTGTGGAAGATTCAATACCTCTTCTATAGAGGTTACTGATGCTGAAACTACTAGTAAAGAAACTGAAGCATTACTGCGAACCAACAATAAAAGAAAGTATAAATCTTCAGTTGCTAATATAAATATGTCTCAAACAGATTCATTGATAAGTTGTCAGTCGTGTGAACAGTCGCTGCAGTCTCCACCGGCGAAGCATGCGAGTTGTATGGGATCTGCTTCTGTCAGTAGTGCAGTGCTGGATATCCCATTGGTGTCGAGGTCCTCAGTCAGCGCTGCTCATCTTTCAGCATCGAGGAACGAAAGTGTTTCACAGATCGCTGAACAGTTCGACGTAGACACTGGCTCGTCTTCTAGATTTAAGTCGCGCGAGAGATCACAAGGTCAGAGGAAGGTTAGCACTTCCTCGGCTGACATTCGTTGTGGATTAGACATGGAGGTGGAGTCAGAGTTGATCAGTGGGATTCTAACGAAAGCTTCTGCTAAGTCGAGTGTAGCGATGTGTGCTGTGGAGTCAGAAGTGCCGTGTAACACTGAGCGTGATGAAGCGTTGTCAGGTAGAGGAAGATCTAAGTTGATCAAGTGCAGTGTTCCATCTGCTTCGATTAGATTTCCAAAGGGTGAACAGCAGGTGGACATCGATGGACTGCAGTCTACTGGTAGAAAATCCTTGAATTATCCAAGAAAATCAAGTGTTGCATTGGTTGATGTGAAGTGTGACCATAGTGACGGTAATCATTCAGAAGGAAATGGAAACGTGAGGAGTTCGTCTAGATCAGATCCTGTTAAATGTAGCGTGCCACAGTGTAATGTTCGATTAACCTGCGTCGATCATAATATCTCGCAAGCATCAGCGACAAATCTAAAGCATCATGAATTTAAGATGAAATCATCCGAAGCTGTTGAGGCCGTATCAATTGAGAATAAATCCACTTTAGGATCTGTTGTTGAAACTACTGATGGGAGAACTACTGAGGCTGATATATTCGGGCTGGGTGGAGAGGGTGTCGAGGGACATTCAGAATTGTCTGGTAGGGTTAGAGAAAACCAGACAGGAAGACACAACAAGTCAGACAAAATCAGCAAGGCTCATTATCCTGTCGAGTGTAGCATGCCAATATGTTGCGTTACGCAGAAGCATCTCGACAGAGCAGAGACTTTGTCGATCGGCAGTGATAACGCTGCGCATCTGACTGCAGAGATTTTGTTGACTGGCAGTGGTAACAGTGCACATCGAAATGCTGGTAATTCTGTGATTACTGTATCATCAAGGACTAAGCGTAAATCCTCAGAGGCTGTTGAGACGATTTACTTTCAGCATAACAATGGTAGCACTGATTGTAGCAACGACAATACCAGCAACGAGAAGACTGAAGCAAATCTACAGGAAAATAAAGAAAAGAGTGTGAAGCGTAAAGTTTCCGTGGCTGCGGTGTCTGTTAACCTGTTTAGCGTGTAGCGGAGCTTTGCTGAGAGACTGTATTAGTGTCTATGGATGTCACTGGCGAGTGATTGTTGAAGCTTAATATTCGATAGGTTGTAACTACATTGATATTTAAGGGATTTAGCAGTTCTTTTGTTGTCACATTGTTACTGGCTAATATACGTGAATTGTTCTACTCTTCTGTTTTGTCACACTTGAAACTGCGATATTTGTCTTACAATGCGCACTGTTTCCTTTTTCGTTTAGGAGGCAATTCATATAAAGAATAAGTCGTTGTTTTTGTTCATTACTTGTTTTTTGAATACTTAAGTATAAATTTGTTTTCTAACGTAAAATTGGTTCAGTATTATATCAGGACATCATTTGGTTTTTGTTCTTGTTTATCTTGGCAAATTTAGATTTCTTCAACAATTCTAGAAGCAATTGAGTTTGGCATTTTCGTTCTAGCCTATAACACTTCGACCTGGTATTCTAGATCCAAGCATTTGTAGGCTTGAAACGCTTCTGAACTATATGAAAGTTTCTAAGTCAAAGTATTTCTACCATTTGCATATCAACGCTTCCTTCCTTGTTAATTAATTTTTTTTGGGCCATATTTATTACATTTGCTATTTGTTTATTTTTTACAACATTTAAGTATAATTAATTACAGAACTTGAAATTGTGTCCTATTTCTCATCCGGTGAAGATGTCTAACATTCTGCTGCTATTGTCAAGTGGATAATTTTTTAGGTTGCTCAATGCCTTCTCATGGAGTGCAGTATTTTGTTGTGAATTAAATTAATATTTGTGTTCTACACTAGTGAACAGTAGTCGAATTTCATTCTGCATTCCACTGTAATCCACAGTTTTTCTTCTGCTGAGTTTCCATTTTATATTAATATTGGATGAATCACGCTAACCATTATGAGGGTTTTTAATATAAATGTTAACCTCGTCGTAGTTTCAGTTCCAAGGTTGTCCACCGTATGATTCTCAGGCTCTTAGAATCACGTGGACTTGTTTTATCTCAAAGAAAACTTGTAGCTAATATATGTGAAGTAAATATCTGAGTATTATATTTTGCGTACGAAATATCCAAACCAATTGGTTTGGTACTTAAATCAGGTTCTAGAGGTGGGCAGCTAATTCACAAGAAATGATGAGTTTAATTTTTTTATTTGTTTGTTATTATTGATGCATTATTTAGTGACGTGTACTGTTGGGGACGTCCCTGACATCATCCTTGGATGAGGAAACAGACGTTAAACCTTTATTATTATTATTATTATGCAAGGCTTGGTCACTGAGTTCAGACTTGCAGATGCCTATCTATAGAGGCCCACCACAGTCTGAGCTGTGGAAAAGCTTACAGATGATTGGTCATATATTTGTGCTGTACATTTTGTTGACGTATTTGCATATATCAATGAAAGTGACACGAAGCTTTAGGCATTGTTTCTGTTTATTTTTGTCATTTCTGACATATACGCTTGTACAAATTTTCTGTTTTAAACAAATTTTCTGTTTAAGAAGTCATTTCCTATACACACGCTTGTACAAATTTGATTTTTTTATGTCCCTGAGATCATCATAAGTTGACGAAACTAACGTTAAACTATTTCTGTCCGCACTTCCACATGGTGTCCTACGAAATAACAGGTCTAAGGTACAAATGCACTCTATCAGTGTATAAATTGATTTTCTAATGTTAAACATAATGTTTACCATTGCTGCACTTTACATCCTTTATATTAAGAAAATATCATTTTCGAGGTGATTTCTCGTAACCTTTTTCACTACCTTCATCAGTCAGGCGTACAAAGCATTTTGCTGACCATTGTAATTTGCTGTTCAAAGCACGACTCTGCAAAAATCCTTCTCAATATAAAGAATAGCGCAATATGCTGTTAACAACCTAGAAGAGCTAATGACCTGCAGCAGCCGTTTAGATATGGTGTAAACTGGACGCTCGTAACCTTTTCCAAACTGAGATTATTAACACCTCCGTGTTTTAAAATTTATTCTATGATCATCATCAATATCTTCCCTTAAATCCCAGTTTAACTAGGGTCGGGATATGAAAAATTTATTCTATAATCCAAGTATAATACAATCAAACCTTAAAGAGCGTGCAATTAAATTTTAAAGAGAGAAAATAAAAACTAAAATTTCGGGAGATGGGAAATAATATCCACAGCTGTCTTAAAACCCCGACAAAACACCCTTCAAAGCACGCTCTCTAACGTTTAATTGTTTGAAGTTTAACTCTAAACACCATTCAACTACATTGTAAGTCAAAGGATATTAAATACTTGCAAAAAAGTTAATACATTCGTAGTCAAAAAAATTAACATGATTTAGAGTCTTGACTGATATGTTAAAAGGTGTGCAGTATTTTGTGCATTTATCTAAAAGATGCATCACTAATTGGAAACATCATCATCATCAGCGGAAAACGACTGTAAAATCTAATTCAGATAAATATAGAAGCCTGTAGCGAAATCGTCTATTTCTTTAACAAATTTTAGAGAACAAAATGGAAATGGAATAAAATTACTACACCATAAACCACAAAACCGTAGCTTCAGAAGCAGACAATGAAATACAAAATTACTATAGTAAATACAAGTATAGTTAAATAACTGCTTATGTATGCGTAACGAGATAAACAAGATAAACAAAAGCTTTATGAACACCACACCAGGTACAAATTCACTATAACAGAGTTAAACAAGTTTGGTTAAGAGGCATCGGAATGGCACGTTGTACTACAGTAACTGATCTTAGCTCACATTAAACAACATTTTAATACCCTCCTATCAAACACGATTTTATTTCTATCATTTATCAATTTTATTTATATTATTTGCCAAACATGATTTTTATCTTCCACATAAAATCAAGTATGATGCCTATCATTTAATCAAGCAAGAATGATTTAATGAGCAAGATTCATAAAAAAAAGATTTGAAAAAGCTACAGTTAACATCAGTTTCCTCACTCGAAAGCGATATCAGTTAATAATTATATACATAATTTAATCTAATTTAATTTCTATAAATATAATTTAATCTATCACATATCAAAATTCAATCGCTATCACTCATCAAACAAGAATAATCCTTTCAGTACTCAATCAGAAATAATTTAATAAATGTGATAGTCACATTTATTCACATTACATTTAATTTCCATCACTTAATGATGGAATAAGAACACTGTTGTTTGTATTATCAGGTATTATGAACCAATACTACATCACTGTACTATACCACAGTACTACATCACAGTACTACATCATAGTACTATACCACAATACTACATCATAGTACTATACCACAGTACTACATCACAGTACTATACCACAGTACTACATCATAGTACTACATCATAGTACTATACCACAGTACTACATCACAGTACTACATCATAGTACTATACCACAGTACTACATCATAGTACTATACCACAGTACTACATCACAGTACTACATCATAGTACTATACCACAATACTACATCATAGTACTATACCACAGTACTACATCACAGTACTATATCATAGTACTATACCACAATACTACATCATAGTACTATACCACAGTACTACAGTACTATACCACAGTACTACATCACAGTACTACATCATAGTACTATACCACAGTACTACATCATAGTACTATACCACAGTACTATACCACAGTACTACATCACAGTACTATACCACAGTACTACATCACAGTACTACATCATAGTACTATACCACAATACTACATCATAGTACTATACCACAGTACTACATCACAGTACTATATAGTACTATACACAGTACTACATCATAGTACTATACCACAGTACTATACCACAGTACTACATCACAGTACTATATCACAGTACTATACCCACTCAATACTGACATAGAAGGACTTGACCTAAATCAACTCTTGCACTAGCTATTCTATACTGACCACACCACAGGCCATATAATGTTCTCACTATTTCTATATATCACTGGGCTACAGAGTAGGCACAGCATTTTTAACTCTCTCCTCACCCACTGAACACGTTCCATCACTACCCGCACACCTCTCAGCCTTCAGCTCCCTCTGACACCTGGCTAACAGAGCCGGCAAGTCTGTGGCTAGAGCCGCTCTCAGCCGGTCGAGCGGACAGCCGACGACAAGGCCGCAGTGCGCTGAGAGACGTGAGAATTCGCTGAGAGAGTTTGACTGGAAGAACCTTTGGTACCTGTCCACAGGGGGCAGGTCGTAGAAACTGAGCGACGCCTCTGTGAGAGCTGATTTATACACACCGTACTGCTCAGGGTTGTCGATGATCTTAGACCATTTGAGCTCGTTGTTAGCAAACAGCGTACGCTCTCTAGAGAAAGCCTAACAGAGATAAAAAAAAGCTAAAAGCTAAGGTTAACGTCAGTTTCCTCACTCGAAAGCGATGTCAGTGACGGGCGAGCCCAGGATTTGAACCCCGCACCTACTGATCCGCGGTCGAGTATCTTACCGACTTCGCCACTGGCTCCAGCCAGAGATACACTTATCATAACAGTGTGCGCTCTCTAGAGAAAGTCTAACAGAGATGCAGTTATCATGACAACATTAAGCACCTCAGGACCCCGTCAGCATAGCACATTGCACGAGATCCATGCGTTGTTGCTGCAATTAATAAGTGCCACACTGCTTTCCAATTAGTTACCTATGATCTCCATTTTATGATCAATGACCATTTTAAAAAATTCTAGTAAATTCTTATGTACAGCATAATTCTTATATAAGCTAAGAATACATGTAGATATTGTTTTGAAGAATTATATGGCATGGCCATTAGGCAGTGCACTAGTGAACTAACAACTTGATTTAATAACATGATTCAATAACATGATTCAATAACTTGATTTAATAACATGATTTAATAACATGATTTAATAACGTGATTCAATAACATGACTTCATAACAAGATTTAATAACATGATTTAACAGCGCCTCAGCGACTGAAACAGAGCAAAAACCAGAGGCTAAAGATTACTCGACTTGACCGCTAGAGAAAGAGAAAAATATAGTAAATGTAGCGAGATATAAAGAGAGGGAGAGCAAGAGAGACAGTGAGAGGAAAAGAGAGCAGGAGAGAGAGAGCAGGAGAGACAGTGAGAGAGAGAAAGAGAGAGAGAGAGCTAGACAGACAGAGTGAGAGAGAACCTCGAGGAATCTATCCACGACAACACAGTGCATCAGCACCCTGTGCCCGTGTTGTCTCATCAGCGCCACTTTGTTCTCCACTGAGTTTACGATGATCTCGTACAGATCTACTAGTAGCGCCCTCTCCTCGTCAAAGAACAGCTGCTGGTTGGTCCCTTCGCGATAAGCCTTGGACCAGAACGACCCAACGTACACACGTGGGGGCTCCACCACGTTGATCAGCGGCGCAAAGTTCCAGAATAGGGCTCCATACACTCTCATCAGCTCCTGATCAATCAATTACATGAATCAATTAATTAATGTATCAATCAATTAATCTCCATAAGATAAGTTATACACAATTTTAAGTAATAAACAGTAAAGTATCGTTAATTCTCCCAGTTCATAGCTTTATCAGTTCTGAAGCCGGTTAAGATGTTTTGTAAATCAGTTTTATAAAAGCTAAAGCTAAAGTTAACGTCAGTTTCCTCGCTCGAAAGCGATGTCAATGAAGAGTGAGAACAGGATTTGAACCCCGCACATACTGATCTACGGTTGAGTATCTTACCGACTTCGCCACTGGTTTCAGCCTTTATAGGTAAAGCCAAATCAGTTTGTGCGTGAACTATTGCACCTAAGGATCATCCGTTAGCTGTAGATAATTATCAAACGAAATTTTATTAATAAAAACAGTAATTAATATTTAAAGACGATTTCTGCATAAAAGATCGATGTCAAAGACAATAAATACATTAAATCTCCATAATTCAAACCACACCTTCTAACCTGGGTGGAAATAGTATCAGCTTTGTTCAGGATAAATCTTATCTGAGATTCCTTGCCCTTCAATTGCTTAAACGTACTTTCCAGTTCTACTCCAACGTCTAATTTAGACGGATCGAAGACTACAAAGATGAGGTCAGCTCTATCGATGAACCACTTGACGACGTCGTTGAATGGGTAGCCCCTCTCCTGCTGCTTTCTGTTCTCTATGATACCCGGCGTGTCAACCAGCGTCAGTCTCTCTAGCAGGGGACAGTTCAGCTCATACCCCTTAAACTTCTCCAAGAAAGCCTTCAATCAATCAATCATTAACTCAAGAAAGCCTGCAATCAATCATTAACTCAAGAAAGCCTGCAATCAATCAATCATTAACTCTAGAAAGCCTGCAATCAATCAATCATTAACTAAAGAAAGCCTGCAATCAATAAATCAATCATTAACTAAAGAAAGCTTGCAATCAGTAAATTTTTAACTTAAGGAAACCTTCAATCAATTATAAAATCAAAAATGTCTGAAATCAAAAGTCTGCAACCAAGCAATAAATTATTAAATCAAGAAAGTCTGCAATCAACCAATCCATAAACAACTCAATCCCACTACAATAAGTCAGGTCTATCAAAAACTCATCTCCCTGACAGCTGACTATAACATTTATTTTTCTAAAATTAAAATTTCTCTATCGAAGTGTGCCTTGGATCATTAATTAAACTGATAAATTGATTGATCATTACTTAAAATGATCAATAAAATGCAATAAACAAAATTCCCATACATACAGAGGCACCACTTAATCAATCAATAAGAATTTCACGTCCGGTTCCTCGCTATAAGTCAATGTCAGGGACGTCTCCTATTATTAACTCTAGAAAGCCTTCAATCAATCAATCAATCAATTATTAACTCCAGAAAGCCTGCACATATGAGCACAAATATTCACCTACATGAGCATTCATATATTTTCAAAACACTCAAACAAAGCCACACCTACCTGACCATATTTCTCGAGATCAGAGAATTGTTTTTTAGGGTCAGTAACTAGAACAACTCCCTCCACTGTTTTGTACCTCTTTCCGTAAGTAACAACGGTGAAATCTGACGTCGTGGGTTCAGCGCCTGAACCAGCAACAAGAACAACGGTAAATAACCAGCAACAAGAGCAGCGGTAAATAACCAGCGTTAGCAAAAACTTTCATCTTTATCCAATCCACGAAGTAGAAAAGATCAAAATGTACTATAAATATCGTATGTAATATAATTAATATAGTCTAGATGAAATACAATATAAATATAGAATATAACATAGTATAGGCTAGATAATATGTAATATAAATATAGTATATAAAATAATATAGTTTAGATAAATATAATACAAACATAACATGTAATATAATATAGTCAAGATGAAATATAATATAAATATAATATATAATATAATATGAATCTCGATAAAATATAATATAAACATGGTATATGTATATTATATAGTTTAGATAAAATATAATATAAATAGAATTTCTCTATTCAAATGTAGTATAGAAATATATAACCAGGTGAGCGTTGAGTAAATAATTAAAATTAAAAATGAAATGTTAAACTTTAAAAATGAAATAACTTCCATCTTTAATAGGAAGAATTGCTAGAAGGCATATAAGTTCTGGATACAGAGCTATTAAATTCTGAAGCTACACCGTCTCTGATGCTGCCAATGCACTGAGAAACTCGAGTTAAGACAGGCTTCAACCACTAACAGAAACAGTACACAATGTGACTCCATCAGCTATACTTACTATTATTCTATAAATTAATATTAGAGGTAATTAAAGATAAATACTATTCATCAACCATTCTCTCTCTCTCTCTCTTGGTGCACTGCCTACTGGCAGGTCCATGGTATATAATGCCTCCACTCTTCTCTGTCGTCCGCTTCCCTCTTCATTTCCACATATTCGTGGGTTGCGATATACCACTTTTTCCTTGGGGATTCTGCTTATGACGAGGTGGGGCCCTATGCCTTCCTCAGCTTTGACTGACATTTACTGGGCAGGGGAGTTAATCCCTGAGAAAATAATCCTTTTTATTTTTTGTTATTCCGTATAGTTACACACATGACATACCGCATGTGTTTACAATGTTTCCTTTCTTAAGTTTCTGTTTTTGTAGTTTTCGTTATTTCCTCCTTTCCTCTCCACGGTTATTAGTAATCGTTGTCTTTTGTTGGCGCTTCAATAGCAGCCGGCGCGGATTTAAGAATAACTTCCATCACCCTGGGGATTGTTTACTTTCAAAGCTATCTACACGCGGTCTTTCAAAGTGATCGCCCACAATTTACTAACCGCGTGCAACGTGGCTTTACATCGTTCTACTGACGCGCAGCTTAACTGAGTGCGCTAAATCCCCCCCCCCAATCCTGCTTATCCAATCTTTAAGATTTGGTATATCATCAACCAAACCTCTAATCAACTGATCAACTTAAACTTCTCTAATTTGACATAATCACAGACAATCATCAGACCGGTGTATAAGGCTTGAGCCGGGTCCTCAATGTTGAGCAGGTAGTTGATGATCGTAGACTTTCCTGTGCTCCACGAACCCAAAAACACCACCAGCGGCTTAGCGTGAATTTCCGCTCCTACATAATATCAAGTAAACACCATCAGCGGCTTAGAGTGAATCTCTGTTGCTACATAATATCAAGTAAACACCATCAGTGGCTTAGAGTAGATCTCTGCTACTATGCAATATCAAGTAACGATCACTTTTATTAATGTTTATCAAATACGCAAGACTACAGTGACTACGGTAAATCGTTTAAATATGGCGGTCAGTTTATGAATCCGTTTTAAGCACACGCCACCATGTAGTGACATTTAAATACAAATACTGAAAACAATCAGATTTGTTGAAAACTTCAACAAAATGAGGCTAAATTTTTGCAATTTAATTAAAATATTTACATTTATATATATTACTATATATTTAGATTGCTTTGCAATTAAACTGAGAAGAAATTTAGAAACTTAAAAATAGACTTCTGTCATAATTCAAGTATAGAGGAAGTGAGCAAGGCAATGAGAAATTGCCTCAGAAGCCTCATATCCCAAGTTACAGGCTACTATGTTGTAAGCCGTGTTGAAAAACTTTGTTAATCGATAGAGTGCTCTCAAAAGAGAGTCAGTAGGTTCTAAGTAGGAATATGTGCCTCGAATCTGCGGCTAGGCAGAGCAGTAGAGGGAAAAAGGAGAGAGAACCGGATTTGCACCAGAATAGATCATACCCTACCAGTGATTAAATCCAGATTGAGACTAGAAAATTTGTACAGCGATTCTAATGGTCGAATGGCATTTTTATAAACATTCATTAAATCTGACAAAATCTTCTGACGAACTGATTCTTGACCTGCGACATACAGTACACACATACTACAGGAAATCAAAGTCATAAAAGACATATAATAATATTATAATAATAATAATAACGACAGTTAGAGTGCTACAGTCATCAATGACAACACGGAGCACTATTGAGACAAAATCAAGCCGGCAAGCAAAAAGAAGGTCCAAAAACGGTGCAAATTCCAAAATCCAGATAATCTTGACCTGCGACATACAGTACACACATACTACAGGAAATCAAAGTCATAAAAGACATATAATAATATTATAATAATAATAATAACGACAGTTAGAGTGCTACAGTCATCAATGACAACACGGAGCACTATTGAGACAAAATCAAGCCGGCAAGCAAAAAGAAGGTCCAAAAACGGTGCAAATTCCAAAATCCAGATAATCTTGACCTGCGACATACAGTACACACATACTACAGGAAATCAAAGGTAGAATTTATTAATCATATTATCACCTGATTTATGCATCAGATGGTTTGTACGCGCAAATTCTCCTCGTGCTTAAAAATAAAAGGTATAGAAATAAATTTGAATAACTTTAACTATTTGAAAGAAAAAGCATAAAAAGCACCCAAATCACACTGTCTTACAACAAGCACTTAAGCACAAGATGAGTAAATTCTGCACAAAACAAACATAATAGCAAAATTAACCTGGCATAAAAGACATATAATAATATTATAATAATAATAATAACGACAGTTAGAGTGCTACAGTCATCAATGACAACACCGAGCACTATTGAGACAAAATCAAGCCGGCAAGCAAAAAGAAGGTCCAAAAACGGTGCAAATTCCAAAATCCAGATAATCAGCCCAAAGTCCAGATAATCAGTCCAAAGTAAAGAGAACTAAAGAAAGAAGGTTTAGGCGCAGGTCGCAACTCATGGACACCGGATGGAAAAGAGAGATGGAAAAGATAGGTCTTCAACTGCCTATGGAACTGCTCATAGGAAAGCAAAGGCCGATATGATTCAAATGAACATTTCCAAAAATTGGAAGGAAGAGAATTCCAGATCTGCGGTGCAGCATGCTGGAAAGAACGATTAGATAGCTTAGAGCATGAAGGTAAGCTAGGTCTCACAAGAGTAATTAATTAGTAGACCGAATAACAGCAGGCTGCATCGCTTTAATCAAGTGAGACATACAAGTTTGTCCAGGGATGGTGATGGACTTATAGGTTAACGAAGCTGTTTTGTAAATGATACGCTCTTTAATCTTTAGCCAGTGCAAAGACTTCAAAATAGGCGTAACATGTGAGTACTTAGAACTACAAAAAACTCACTTGGAACTACAAAAAATTGCTGGCGCAAGAGAATTCTGAAGAAACTGCAACCGATCAATCTCACAGCCAAGGAGATATAAAAACAGGGAATTGCAGTAGTCCAACTTCGATTGCACAAGAGCAGCACCAATTGTAGCAGCTGTCTCACGTGACAAATATGGACGTATTCGACGAAGGTCACGGATATGGAAGAAAAAAGGCTGGTGAAGTTTTAGTTATGTGTTCGTGGAAGGTTAGGTGTTCATCAAGGATAACACCGAGATTTCTCACATAAGAAACAGGTGATATTGTAATACCCGAAGATAACGAAAGAGTTTTCCCATTCAGCTTCAGAAGCTGTTGAGGTGTCCCAACCAACAAGAGTTCAGTCTTAGATGGATTAAGTGCCAAGAAATTAGCAGACATCCAAGAGGAAATAGACTGAAAAGATTGCTGCAGGAGGGTTTCAGCATCAGAATAGGAGTTAGGGGTGAAACAAGTGTACATTTGAGTGTCATCAGCATATAGTTCATGACCAAGAAAATGAGAATAGATCAGAGAGCTTAAGGGTGTTGTATGGAGGTTGAAGAGGATAAGGCCAAGAACGGAGCCTTGAGACACACCATACTTTAAGTGAGAAGGCAAAGAGATGTACTCCATCACTTTCACTCTAAAAGAACGATCCATCAGATAAGAGGAAAACCAATCGAGAACAATTCCACGAATACCAAACCAGGATCAATGGTATCAAAAGCGGCCGAAAGTTCATGCATACATAATCCAGTTAAGCACAATGATGATGCAATAGAATGATATAAAAGTTCAACTTACCGGGTTTCTTATACAATGACATTGATGGAGTCCACAACATTTTATTAATATGACTCCTATCTCGCTTTCCATTGCCTTCAAATCTCGTCTCGTCAGGAGAAACTATTTCATTATCTGCATATTTATAAAACAGTATATGACCTTTAAGTATTGTATATAATAACACAACCATATAAAATAAATATATATAGTATATATATATATATATATATATATATATATATATATATATATATATATATATATATATATATATAGCATACAATTGATATCGACAAATGCTAAATATTGTTACCGGATATA
The DNA here is from genome assembly GCA_905160935.1 of Enchytraeus crypticus. Lineage (NCBI taxonomy): Eukaryota > Metazoa > Annelida > Clitellata > Enchytraeida > Enchytraeidae > Enchytraeus > Enchytraeus crypticus. The sequence goes on from CAJHZI010000327.1 coordinate 145,938, forward strand.
TTGCTTATCAATTAAAACATTAAAATAGGATCTTGATGCCAATAGTGGATCGCTTATACACAACATTTTAATAGATTAAAATAGTGGTAGGGTAATAAATACCGTGTGCCTCCGAGTGTGCTTCGAGGGTCTGACATAAAAAAGCAAGAGCATACATGCATAGAACAGCAAGCAACCAGAAATACAGCAGATATCTGCCTAAATTCTTTAAGGATCTTATCATTCTCATTTCATTTAAGCCCTTACTATACTTTTACTTAGAAAATAAATTGCACACTTCAAATGTAAACACACCGCGGCAGTGTGGCCAACAAAGAAAAACACATAACTTCAAGTCTTAAAAATATCCTAACTTTCATGACTACGACAACATCGAACAAATTTCTTTGATGACCTATTTATGAATACTTTATATGCCATAAGAGGACGATGCGGTTTAATATATATTCTCATTGGCGTAACTAAACTCTAAGCAAGATCGAATAAAAGATCGATAACATTTGCAAAATACCTGTAGAGGGCCAAAATTATGTCATAAAGTTCTAAATGCCAGAGTGTCTGTGGTCGTTTTAGATCAATTCCCGGTGGGCTGATAAAAGAGTGAAATCGCAGGCATTCAAAGGACTGATAGTTTATCAGTCCTTTGAAACAATCCTTCGGGAAATTATTATACATATATAGCTATTGTTACTGATCCTCTCCATAATGTGCACGAATGCATGTACAGTATGTTTAAGATTTTTTGCTCTATAACTAGAGTTCACTTTTCACTTGCATATTTTCCGACGATGATACTAGCGTTGATTTATCGCAGGTCGTGTAAATGGTTCATCTTGATTTATCATTAATTTCTTCTGCATCAAAGCTGCAGTTCTCCATTGTTCTAAGATTGTCATCTTGAATGTCTAAATAGCGTAGGGGTAACGTCATGAAATTTGAAATGACAAATCCTGAGGTGAATTGAACCCTCGTGTGTTCGAATCCCGGCCGCGCTGATCTGAGAGCAAAATCTCGGACATTCGCTGCCCTGGTTATACGGAAAATGGTCTAAATTGTCTAACGGATTGAACATGTGGTTTTAAAAGTGATAGATACAACGTAGTTGATTTATCACTATAATGCGTGTTTACTTTACCTTCATAGTAGTACCTTTTCTTCATTTGATTTAGACTGGCATTCAACTTTGAATAACTAGCTACGATTTAAACCAATGTAGGTTGTTCCAAAAATTGTGCCCATCCACCTTTCGGCAGACGGCACGGGTTTAACGTTAGTCTCGGTGTCAGCAGACCAGCTCTCACTGTACGATCCCTGAGCTAGTGCGCATCCCAAGATAAGGACGGTTAACATAAAATGCGAAATGTACATTATCCATTTCAAGAATACAGTAAAAAAGCGGTGTTTAACGCAATTAGCTATTTGTGCCTGAATAATTTAAGAGGCAAGTAATATACGTTGCGATACAGCAAGAATTGTAAATAGAATTCTTTCGAGACTTTAAATTGAATTTTGAGTAATATTTCTAGAGTTGTTAGAAAATACTGACTGAAATAATTTTGCAGAAATTAGTTTTTGAATGATGGCGTCGTCCTCTTACGAATGAAGGCAATCAAATTTAAAATATTGAGATGCTTGGAGTTCACAAGATGTCAGCACCCACATTATTAGTAACTACAGTCTGCAGCTTCGGTTGAATATCTTGGAATACAATTATTTGAGTTCATTTTTGCAGAAATAGAGCCATTCTTCGGGTAAAATAGTATTAATTTTAGTTTTCTCAAAAACGAACCAGTTAATAAAAGGTCTTTATAGCCATTGCTATTCCTGTAAGCCTATTTTACCTGTAATATTACCTGTTCGATATTTAGCCTAATTAATAAGCAATAACAAATATCCAGTTTTCACGTTTGGTCAACACCAGGCTAGCCGAATTCTGCAGAGATTCTCTCTACTTCTCTGCTTCTATTTTAAATGGATTTTTCAACAAAAGAGCTGCAATGTTTTAACAACAAAGCATCATAACGTCATCAGTGACGATGCATATTGTTGAAATTCAGTTTCTAAACAAAAATGTAATTAAATAACGTTTACTGATTTATATGTTTGTATAATCTAACATAATTATATATTTTATAAAATAATTAAAGTGTTATATTTTGAGCTACATTTATCGCGCCAAAAACACTTCCGAGCTAAAAAATACTTCAGAGCTAGATGATGCTTTAGCTAATCGCGCGGATTAGCATGTTTTAGAGACGATGGAACCAATAATTGACTTATAATGGTTGGTTTAATTACAAATATAAGGGTACTATATAAGGGTTACCATTAAGGAGTGCACGCTCTGGCAGGTTTCATATAATAGGAGGAATAGCGCACGCATATCTGTGTGAGCGTTTGGCTCTGATTTTTACACTTTGCCTCACTATTGACAAAATTTAACGAAATTTTAAGAAGCTCCGTGGCAGCGAATATATTAACAAATCACCGCTCATTTCTAATTTGCCTGAACGAATTAGTCGGCGGATTGATGGCATTTTGTTCGACAGCGGATAAATAGGTACAGGATTCAAATCCAGTGCTCTCCCGTCACTGACATGCTCTCGAGCAGGAAACTGACGTTAAACATGTCCTTAGTTAACGGTGTAATAGATTTTTTAACGCTCAATTTTCTAATTATCTTTTTCGAATGTTCTGAATTAAAATTATATAGTCAAAGTTTAAACAGCGGCTCACTGATGATAAGAAATCGAGTACGACACATACTATTTAATGCAATTAAATCCCTTAAATCTTGAAATCAGTGGCATTGTGCTGAATGCATGCACAATGTACTACAATGTAAGTATGCCGAGGCTAAACTATGTATCCAAAATATCAGCGATATCTTTATAAAGACACTGCCTACAGTAATTGCAGTTTATTCAAGTAAAGACTCACTACTTATAATTAGGCGCAATAACTGCTTTACGAAATCTTTTCGAAAAAAATAAAATCCTTGAATCGATATTCGCAGATATCTAGGATCTCTAAATGGGACACACGCTGCGACATTTCTCTATATACCTGATTAGTAATCTAACGAATGAATAGGACCAGTGGCGTGGAATAATGGTCGGATACTTTGACCCAGCTGAATTCTCTGACTCTGAGGAAGAGATCGATCTCTATGATCGAGAGACGAGGAGACAACTTCTCCACAGTTCCTTGGACACTCCTAGACGGAAGAGACTGGATGGGACTCGAGGGATTGCACTCCTAGTCATCCTGTTTCTTCTCCTGCTCCTGATCATCTACCTCTTCAACCCCTCACATCATCGAGAGCGGGGATGCTCGTCCAACAACAAGGGGACGAATCTCTTCAGGTGCTACCTGGAACAGGCTGACGGAAGATCCTCGTTCTCTCCGGTGTCCGCCAATCTACCGGCGACGACTCCAGAAGCGATGGAGGAATTGAGAATCGTAAATAAATCCAGCACAGAGGCAGATAATAAAACTGGAAAGGTGGTGGAATTGAAAGAGTTGAACCTGGAAGAGGAGTCGAAAGCGAAGACTTTGAAAACTGGAGAGGAAGTGAGATGGAATGATTTGAGAAGTGGAGACGAATACGATGAAGATGATATGCTCAATTACTATATGCTTCTCGACGACTATCCGCCGATGAATTTGGAAGAGAACTTGTTTGGCAAGGAGGATCATAACGTTGAAATGAAGCGACAGAAGGATCCTGTGGTCCATAGGATTGTGAAGATTAAAGCGAGTCCCGTTCTTCGCGAGACAAACGCTTCGAATGCTGTATTGCCAAACACGAGGTTGTTTCGTACAAAATCGACAACTTCCAACTCGTCCAATTTAACGGGTGAAGGAAAAGCTGATAAACTCTTTCCAGCTGCGTACGACCTTCCAACCCTATCAAAGTATAGTCTGGTGATGCTTCTTAAGCAGATTCTGGGATCTATGATGGAAAACCCTTCCGAGCACATTCATCCGGGTGACTATAAACCAGTTCAGACATTGAAAGCAGTATATTCTGAATCAAAAACGAGCGCTAGAATTCCAACTCTCTACAGTGTTGCCAGTTCCAAAGCCGAGGCGCTGGGAGAAGAAGGTAAACAAATTGAAAACGGAGACAACACTGAAGTGACGACTAAGGAAACATCAGCTAAAGATCTCGATCGCAACAGAGCTGATTTTAGTTCTCATACAAATACAAGTCGGCCGAACGATATGAAAGGGAAGCCAAATGCGGAAGTAATAGATATCGCAAAACGTCTTCAACAATTGCTAGCTTCTGACAATCAGCAAATCAAAGACATTCCTCATACGCTGAAAGAGTCGAAGGAAAGCGATTCGCCAGCTAACGTGCAAGATTTGTCGCTTACGACAAGGGCACCTCTATCTAGCGACAAACCGAATGAGACAAAGAAAACAACATCTGACAGCAAAGCTGTGAAAACGGATCAAGACTATACTAGTAGTGTCACAAACGACAACAGCAAAACTGATAGAAACCTGAAGGCAACGACTCCATCGAGTTCAAAGAGGCCTCAAGTGATCGGCAGCCAGAGCTCAGAGTCGAGTGAGAAGAAAGAGCCGTTGACTGAGGAGAAGGACAGGAGCGTTGCAGGCGGGCTGGATGAATGGAGATCGAAGGCGGTTGCCTCAAGAACGACAGCCATTCCACCTCGCACCACCCAGGGCGTGAAGTACTCTGGAACCAAAGCACCGGAGACAAGTAGAACTGACAAGAAGAAAAGCAAAGACGATTCGAAAGCGTCAAGAGAAAAGGTTAATAACTCGAGAGTTTCTAAAGAAACCGAGAGCGTTAGTACAGCGACTGACACAAAGATGAATCCGGAAGAGGCTGGTAAAATGGCAAGACCAGTTGTCAGCCGAACGACCGAACCTCCTCCAAAGCGAGAAAGCGATGTCAAAGCAAAGGACGTGTCGACGAAGAACTTCATGACGAGTCGTAAAACAGACGTCGCAAGTGATCATAGCGAGACGATAAACGAATCAGCAGAAGTTGCTTTCAACCTGACTCGAGTGACATCAGTGAAATCATCTGATGGTGTCAGGCAGGAATCGGATGTCGCTCCTGTGCTCAGAAACGGCTCTGAGATGTGGAGCTCAACTGTCAGTCCTGGGTCAGCGGATAAGAGGACAACTTCGAGGAAACCGTTCAAACAGCCGCATGGAAAGTTGGATGCCAGTGGCGACAAGAAAAATCAAGGAAAGATCAGACAGAAAAGAGGAGCTGGGAAAGAAGGATTTTTTGCTATGCAGTTTGATATTCCAGGTCGCAAAGTTAACTACTCCAACCTACCAAAGCTAAGAAAGAAAAGAGTGCGAAGACTTTTGGCTTCTGCGCCTGATAAGACTTCTCCTAACGAGGACACAGTGCAACTGACAGGCAGATCAGAGGAAGACAAAGGCGTCTGGGATAAGGAAAACGAAGAAGATCTGAAGAATCTCTTGTCGGAGAGGGAAGACCAAATGATTAACCAGAGAATTGACCGTCTGAATAATCTAGGAGATGACGCTATTGATAGAGAGACTGACAAAAGAAACGTTCAGATAAATTCTGGAAGAAAACTCATTCCACCCACAAGAGCGCCCTGGAAAACTCACGATATGAAGAAACAAGAGAGACTCCACCCTGACGATCCTGCCGACAAGTACCAGGCAAAACCTTCGCCGAAGTCTGACGGGGCATTCCAGCCACGTCAGAACCAAGCTGACGACGATGGCTCCGCCATGGATTCACCGATAAAGAAGAGATCGAAGCGGTTTCGTAGAGAACGCAACCTTCCTGAGAGGATCAGGAGATCATCGGCAGAAGGTTCTTATAACGAAGGTCAGCGTCCTGAGCTCAGGAAACTGACTGAGGGGCAGAAACTTGGGGTCGACGAGGCTGGGAGATCTAATCGAGAGTTTGGTTTAGACGACTTGCTCCAACGAGATGTGGAGGGCAACGAAGTAAGTGGCGCTGTAGACGACAAACGATGGAAAAGATCTGGCAGAGAGGATGATGACGATGATGAAGGTGAAGCAGCGAGCGGTCGTTTCTTCAGGAGGAACCGAGCAGCGAGTGGATACGAAGAGGATTTGAGTCGTTTTAATGACGTAGATAGTGACGTCACGAATCGTGTGGTCTCTTTGGAGGATCACAAGAGAAAGAAAGAGAGGGATGGGGCTTGGAGAAGAGCGCTTGCTCTAAGCCATGCCTATAAGGAGGCGGAGTCAGTGAACAATGGAGAGGTTGATGGGAAGACGTATGACTCTGTCGATAGTAGTTCTTACGATGAACTGGAACAAGAAGCCGATCAGCTGAGTCACGTGATACGAAGAGCTAGACGTCTTCGTGACATCAGTAGTGGTACCAGTAGAGATATAGGCAGAGATATAGATAGAGATAGAGGCAGGAATACAGATACATTTAGAGGCAGAGATACAGAAAAAGATAGAGGCAGAGATACAGACAGAGACAGAGGCAGGGATACAGACAGAAACAGAGTCAGGGACACAGACAGAGATCGAGACAGGGATACAGGCAGATATACAGACAGAGTCGCAAACAGAAATACCAAGTGGAAAACTACCGAAGAGCTTATGAATGAAATGGATGATATTACACGAAGAGAACTTGTCTATCTCGACTCTCCGCTCACTCATCATACAGACTACCTCACACAAGACTTCTCCAACTACAACACCAACGGTCCAGAGTCATCGAGTCAAAGCCATGGACAGCTTAGTCGCCTCTTTAGACTGCGTGTGGTTCGCGACGCTAACTCTGCCCCACCGGTAAAGGGCGGTCAGACCTCAGGTGGGACGTCAGCTCGTGAGGGCAGGCGGCTCCACAAGCAGGTCCTTCTCGATCTGATCCGGTCGGCCATGACTGAGAGCGAGATGGCGGCAGAGAGGAAGAAGGTTCCAGAGTTCGACAGGATCGTGACTGAGTTGGGTGGCGAAGGTTCGGTGTCTCAGCCAATCAGAGTTTCGGCGAGTATCCGAGATAATATTTAGCACTTTAATTTGGCTAATGATTATTTGAGGTTCTGTTGTCGACTCTGGGATTCGTTGGTCTCGATAAAGTCGTGCAGCCGTACATTATATGTTAATTAATTATCAATCACCAGCATATGTGATTAATGATCAATCAATTCAAATGTAATCAATTGCAGTAAATAAATGTGTACTTAGTAGTTTATTAAAGATCTTTTGATATTATTTTTAACTTGATGAAGGAATGAAAGATTGTAAAATTAACTATTTAATTAATTGATACACTGTAGATTGAATGATAAATTGAGTTCCCATAGATTGATTTACATAATGATTGATAATATTTAATCCACTGACTGGAGAGAGATGTCGGTAAGATATTCGACCGCGGATCAGTAGGTGCGGGGTTCAAATCCTGGGCTTGCCCATCACTTACATCGCTTTCGAGTGAGGAAACTGACGTTAAAGCTTTACCAGCTTTTTAATGAGTGGCGACGGAGTGACCGACAGATTGGCAGATTGGTTGATTGATGGATTGATTGATTAATAGACTTACAGATTGATTGATTGATTGATTGATTTATTTATTTATTGAATAGTTATTGAGCGAGGAGAACAATAGCTTCATCATCACTGTGGTCTGCTTATATTGATTGACTGATTGATTAATTGATTGATTGATTGATTGATTGATTAGGTAGCGCTGAGCGCTGACAACAAAAGCTTCATCATCACTGTGGTCTGCTGATATTGATTGACTGATTGATTAATTGATTGATTGATTAATTGATTGAATGTTTGACTGATTGATTGATTGATTGATTGATTAGGTAGCGCTGAGTGCGGAGAACAAAAGCTTCATCATCACGGTTGTCTGTATGCTGATTGCTATCAGCGTCAGTGTCCTCATCTTCTCTGTCGTCTGGTGTCTCTATGACCTCGAATTCCTCTTCCCCAGCGGTACGCGCAGCTCTTTATATCTCTCTCTAGTCTTCTTCCGTGTGATCTGAGCCTTTTCTGAAGTAGTTTACCGTCACCTTCTATCTTTATATATGCACATATATAAATACACGTATTTATACTCGGAGCTCTGTCATCTGTCTGCTAAACTATACTGTTTCTCATTATATTTTTCTCTGCTGTTCTGCCTAGAGAGCCGAGGTGCTTACCCGTTGCCTTCTATCTCTATAAATGCAAAGTGTATCCATCGTTGCGTGGAGAAGTTCATTGAGCTGTAGATTAATACTCTTGATATTTTTTACTTCAGAAGATTTAGAAGGTGATCGCAAGATTGACGAACGTGATATCGATATCTTTTAAGAGTTAACCTCTCGCCTCTACAGGAATTTACTGATTGATTAATTGATTGATTAGTTGATTGAATGATTGATTAATTCATTCATTGGTTGATTGATTGATTGAATGACTGCTACAGAACTCGCCTGGAGAACGATTTTTCACCTAACGATATCTGATCTAACCAAATATACATTTATTTACTTAATTATTACAAATTTTAGTCCTGATCGATTAATTAATTGGTAAAGCTGATAAAGCTAAGGTTAACGTCTATTTCCTCACTCGAAAGCGATGTCAGTGACGGGCTATTATTAATTGAATAATTGATTGGTTGATTGACTGATTGCACTCAAAGACTAATTGATTGAATTGATCGATCGATTTATCTATCCATCGATTGATTGACTAATGGATTGATGGATGGATTCAGGATGTCCCACTATATGCTACAAGCTCAAGCTGTTTCGGACTCCGGACGAGAGTTTTTCTCCACAACAATGGTGGATGGACTCGCTCAGTCGTCGCATGGAAAAACTGGAGCAGAAATCCAGAGTCAGGCAGCAAGCAAGTGGCGGGGATTAGAGCGAGTAGCGATAGGAGATTTTTCTACAAGTCGTCAGTTATGAATTAATGCACTGATAGTTTCATAGTGTGCAGGATTATGGAAGGAAAGTTTAATTTGTTATAAATTCGTTAAAATCTTATGATGATACTCTATCTACTGCCGCTATAAGACTCAAAAACACTTCACTCACTTCACTTTCACTCTGAAAGTTCACTGAAAAGTAATTTTATTATTAGAAATTTAGAACTAAATTGGCAACGTTCTGGACTACAAAGGCAAACTATCTAAATACGTCTCCGACGTTGTTTTCTTCGGATATTTAAACGAACTTGAACTCTTATTGAAGAATCCAGAATTGCAGAATTTACTGGGACCTGCGGGAGAGAAAAGGATATTCAATTCCACGCTTTTGTTCAGTTCTTTGAACGATGTTAAAAAAATTGAAGAAATTATATTTTGAATTATCTAAGAAAGACTTCGAGATTCTCCCTGCCCCATTAATTTTCCTCAAGTTGTTAATAGCAAATTGCAAAAATAAATGACTACTCTGAACTTAAATTTTGTTCACTCTGGCGATTACTTTTAATTTAAATTTTTACTACTCTGGCGATTAGTTGTTACTTTAATTTAGTATACTCTGACGATTATATTTTATTTAAATTTTGTTTACTATGGAAAAAAGCGAATAAAGCTATTGTTAACGTCAGTTTCCTCACTCGAAAGCGATGTCAGTGATGGGCGAGCCCAGGATTTGATCCCCGCACATACTGATCCGCGGTCGAATATCTTGACGACATCGCCACTGGCTCCAGCCAATTAGCACGCTATTTGATATTTTTAGTTCCTTTCTTAGCCATCATTAGCATCGACTATGATAAACAAACTTTGGATTCTAAATTTTTAAGAAACTATCCTACAAAACCCGTTCAATAGGCTGTAGATTGATTCACTAATTTCTATAGTATTTATAAAGTAAATTATAAAATAACATGAAATATATTGCTATCCTGACAATATTTTTCATGACTACGGCATAAAACAATTTATATACTCTACAGACAGATTTGGAGAGAGTAAAATATCAAACAATACAATATCAGTGGCACATGAACTGCAAATATACGTACATGTAGATACATCACTCAAATCCTATACAAATATGATTTACATATGGCTCTAAATGACTTATTTCAGAAATAGTTTTCAATTATTTCAAGTGTCACTCAATCAGATTCATAATAATAAACGAATCGTGAAATGATTAAATAAAAATAAATCAATTCATTCATAAATTATAATTATAAGAATTAACTGAAATGTCGATTAACACGTAGGATTAGCCTACAACGATCTGCTCTTTACAGACTAAAGGTCGGTGGTTTTAGTTTAGTCTTTAGTTTTTTTCAGTTTTTTGCCCATTAGACTTTCTGACAGTTTCTTTCCTCGAAAGCAGATCAGTGCTGAGGTCCCATCACTGATAAAGCATATCAGTGATGGGACCTCAGCACTGATCTGATGCATGTACACAGTGACCAAGAGGGTCTAGTATCCTCTCTATCCAGTATCACAACCTTCAGAGGGAATAAACGAGAGAGTTCTACAGTTCAACGTTCCTTTCATGGGCCGAACAACATTTATGGCACCGCCAGCTTTACCATAGTGGATCTTAAATAGACTGGATGTTTTCTATCTTCCCTAGTAATAACCTACTCATCATAGAGCTTAAATTGACTGGATGCTGAACAATTACTAACTATAATAATTACTTACACAAATAACTTTTAAAATGATGAGTAACATAAACTTGATATCATTTAGTATGCAAGTGCGTCTAACAACATTCTGCATATAATATACAACAACGTTCAGTTATTACAAGGCTTGCAAACCCATAAGGCAAGTTGTTGCTTCAGAAGCACCAGGACATAAAAGTGCAGACTGCATAATCATTAATACTTTTTAACAGGATACGAATAAAAATAAAACTGGCAAGAATTTTGGCGATGTAAAGAATTAATTGGAAAAAAATTGCCTTAAAATACTTGAATGTAAACTACAAAAGGCACCAACTAAGGCTAATATATGTTGTTACAGAATGCACTCAGAATTTTAAGCATTGATTTTGGGTAGACGTTCAAAGTTTCTTGAATCATCTACAATAGCTTCTGTGAGAAAAGCAGGATCAATGGCAGGATTTAAGGCTTCATCTTCTCCGTCCAATCTAAAATATTATTCAATCAACCAATCAATCAATCAATCCAGCAGCCAACCAATTAAATTTTCAATCAATTAATCAAAAATTAACCAATCAATAACCAATCAATCAACCATGAAACATTGGAACCAACAAACCAATCAACTATCGAACCAACGGATTAAATCAACCCAATAATCAATCAATAAATCAAGCAAGTAATCAAAGAATCATTAAATAGATGTCAAATATTAAAATGCCAAGATCTACATGTAAAACTGTCGCTGCTATTTAATTTAGTCCAATTAGTCTTTGATAATTTTGTATTGCAGTTTATCGCAGTATAATGCACTGTACTGATTGTATTGATGGGGGACGTCCCTGACATCATCCTTGTATGAGGAAACAGACGTTAAACCTTTATTATTATTATTATTATTATAATTATTAATATTATTGCACTTTATTGCAGTATTTTGCACTACATTAACTGTATTTCACTTTATAGCAGTAAGGTTATTGCACTGATAGCGTTTGATTGTTCCCCTGGAGTCCATCCGATAAAGCTAAATATAAGCTGAACTGATTTATTTAGTCTTATTAGTCTAACAATGAATTCGTCTGACAATAAATTAGTCTGACAATGAATTCGTCTGACAATGAATTGTCTGACAATAAATTAGTCTGACAATGATATAATCTGACAGTTAATGAATTAATCTAACAATGAATTAGTCTGACAATGAACTATTGGATTGTAAATTATCAATAGTGTATGTAATCCCATGGATTCAAGTCCATGAAACGTCACCCAGATTTCACACCACTACTCAACGAATCTTACGCTACGGTACATACAGCGTGTGATCTTTATGCAGCTGCTCGAGAGCTGACTCATAGGCAGCCTGCAGTGCAGCACCTTTAACATCAGTGGGCTGGGTGGGCGTGGCCTGCTGCTGTTGATTGACGTGTCGGCTGCTTATCTGCATAAACAGATGACGCAGCACTTTTTCCTTCTGCTCCCAAGTCATTTCCGCAATATCTACTTCCTCAGTTTCTTCAAATCTACAGAAGAATTCCAACACTATGAGCGTTTCGATATCTGCAGAATGTTTGTAGATGAGGAATTGAAAAATTTCAATTGGATTTCGGGAATTGACTGAGTCGATGGCATATTGGCAAGTTGTTCGAGAGTTGATCAGTAAGTGCAAGGTTCAAATATATTGAAAATATTCACACAAGCATCAATCTAGCGGATCAATCAATCTATCAGATCAATCTATCAGATCAATCAATCAATCTAGCAGATCAATCAATCAGTCTAGCAGGTCAATCAATCAATCTACCAGATCAATCAAGCAATCAAGCACAATCATGATGCTAAAAACTACTCGCTAGAATAACAAAATATTAGCAGACATAGATACATAGAAGTAATAGAGGATAAGCAACAAAAGCATAAAGAATAAAGAAAAAGAACAAGATTATAACTTACAGTTGCTGCTCTGCTGCCTCTGGATCTCTATATACACTGTTTGTACTGTGTTTGTAATAAATAATAATGTAACAATAATAACAACAATTAGAGTGCTACAGTTATCAATGACAACATCGAGTACTATTGAGATAAAACCAAGCCGGCGAGCAAAATAAAGGTCCAAAAATGGTGCAAATTCCAAAATCCAGATAATCAGTCCAAAGTATAAAAGCATATAGAATGAAGAACAAGATTATAACTTACAGTTGCTGCTCTGCTGCCTCTAGATCTCTATATACACTGTTTGTACTGCTGTTTGCCCTGCTGAAAGTCCTCACACGTGGGTACTCGCCCCTGCCTGTGTGGGCATGGAGCATGTGCTGCCTGTAAGCTGCCTCCGCGTCCCTTCTGTACTGAAATCTATACATCATCATCATCTTCCCTTTAATCCCAGTTTAATTCGGGTCGGGATATGAATAGATCTTTACAATTCTCTCTGTCTCATGCCATATCATGACATTATTCAGTCAATCCTGTATTTTTTTCCATTCGTTTTTTGAAATTTTGTAGCAATATCTGGAGCCTAGGCGCTCACCAACTGAATGCCCTTTCTGACGTTGGAAACTGCAGTCTATATACCAGTCAATCAATCAATTGAGCTATTAATGGATTGATTGACTTATTGAGCGATACGTTGACTAATTGATTGATTGACTGATTGGTAGATACAATGACTGACTGATATACTGACTGATTCATTCTTTAACTAATTGATTCATTAGAACTAATGTATTAATTGATTAAAACTGATTGACTGATTAAAACTAGCATATTAATGGATTAAAACTAATTGATTGATTAAACGAATGTATTATTTAAATAAAATTAATTTATTTACAGAAAGATTTAATGATTGATTGCCTGATTGACTGACAGACTCACTGATGGACTGATTAATTGACTAATTGATGAGTCACAGAATAATTGGTTGATAAATTAGTTGATTGAACAACCTGCTAGCAGAGATTTCCTTCTTCACATAATCCAAAGCATCGATCAGAAACCTTTCAACCTCTGACCTTTGACCCAGAACACTGCGGGACGCTTTCTTCGCGCGAGCTAGTTCCCTGTTCTTGAGAACAAGAGCCCGCTCGAGCGAGTCACACTTCTTACGTACGACAGCGGACTCCTCGCCAGAGCGTGCCACCAGTGACATCTGCTCGTTGTTAAATTCTGTCACCGCCTGGCCTAAAGATGTCTCCAGCAGCGACACCTTTACTTCCAGCTGTCAAAAGTAAAAAGCTGGCAAAGCTAAGGTTAACGTCAGTTTCCTCACTTGAAAGCGATGTCAGTGACGTGCGAGCCCATGATTTGAACCTCGCACATACTGATTCGCAGTCGAGTAACTTACCGACGTCGCCACTGGCTCCAGCCAAAAGTATAGAAAGTGTAAACTTGTTTTGCTCAAATCACACGTTACGGTAAACAAGAGGCCCAACAATGTCGTCAATATTATTTTCTAATAATGGAGATGATATTATTAACATAAAATACTAGAAATAATATATATATCCCATATAAATAACAACAACGATAATAATACAATAATATTAAAAATTACATGCATAATGATTACAATAATAATAATAATCATATTGCAATCATACTTATAATCATAATATGAATGCTACTATTTTTACTACTAATACTGCTATTACTGCTAGTAACATTAATAATAATAATAGTAATAATAATAATAATAGTAATAATAATAATAATAATAGAGGAACTATTTTAAATATTTTTCATCTTTCTTTTAATTAAAGTCTTTTTTATCTTATATTTTAGCCCAGGGCCTTATACAGCCCAGGGCATTAAAAAAAAAATATAATAATAATAATAATAAAAATAATAATAACAATAATAACACCAGGGTAAAATAAAAAAATAAAACAAAATATTTACAAATATTAAATACCTCTTTTATGGTTTTCTTTAGTTTCAAGGACTCGCCAATTTTCTGCTCAATGAGCTGTTCACTCAGCTCTCTAGCACTCCTAAGCTCTTTGTTCTCTCTCTCTCTTTGTTCCCACGCCACTTTCATTCTCTCGCACTCTGTCGTGTGTAGAGCCAAAGCTTCCGCTAATCTTACGTTCTCCTTGTACACAAGCTTAGTCGTCTTGTTTAAATTACTGAAATAGCATCAGATACAGGGAACACTAGCAGACAGACAATGGGATAAAATACTTGCAGATAGGCAATATGGTAGACACTGGAATGAGAACAAGAATATCAAGTTGTTAAATAAAATGATCTGAAATTGAATGCAATTAATTACCAATGAAATTATACTAAGTAAAGAGAAAGAATTAAGTTTACTTCAATACAGGATTAAACAAATGTAACTATACGACACTCTGTCAAAAAGTGCATACAGCAAGTATCCTATAAAAAAATTCTCTCTCTCTCCTATCTAGCTGAACAACTATCGGATTAACAAACTTATTAAATGAAAGCTATTATAGAAGAAAATTAGCAAAGAGAATTTAAATATACCCTCAATAAAATAATACAAATTAGCTACCAATTTTCATTAAAGGTACTATTAGATAAGCCAGATCAATAAAACTTTAGGAAAATATTCTTTTAATATTTACACGTTATACTAAATACTTCATGGACAAGTACTCACGCAATGGCCTCACACTGGGCTTGGGCAGCAAGCTGTGAGATCCTAGCATCACAAATGTTCTGCAGTCTCACCTGCATATCATTACATTAAAAAACCTAATGTCAACGTCAGTTTCCTCACTCGAAAGCGATGTCAGTGATGGGCGAGCCCAGGATTTTAACCCGCACATACTGATCTGAGGTCTAATATCTTACCTACATCTCACTGGCTCCAGCCAATATTACTAGCAATTACTTTATATTTATTATTATCACTACTACTTTTTTAAATATTGTGATTTTCATGTGTATTACGTCGATAACATTTGAGGGGTGAAATAAAACTCAGGAAAAAAAATACTGTGATCATAAAAAATAATAGAAATTAATTAATAGATCAGATTTGGACTTACTAAATGTTAAATATTTAAGAATTTAAATCAACTATATCAGTACAATTTAATTTCTTCAAAAATGCAAAATGGAGATATATATGCCAAAACTATTAAACATACCTTATCTTCTAGAAATTTCTTCTCCATTTTTGCTAAGGTTTCCCTATGTTCTCTATCCATTTCTCTCATGGCTTCTTTAATCTGCATAAATGAATAACAGAGTCACTGTATTGCACCTCAGAGTATAGCAACATTGAAGTACTGAGGACAGCTTTGAACATATTAATTTATTATCAAATTAAATTTAAATTACGCAAATAAAATAACTAATAAAGAATTAATTATAAAAAGTAACTATCACATAATAAATGAATTAATATAGCTAATAAAGTAAAATAACTAAAATATACTATTACCAATGACTGTAATATAAATCAGATAGCATAAAAAGAAACAATTAAACATTGTTTAAGTTAAGTGCTGTGGAATCAGCTCAAAAAACTCAGCGACAGAGGAAAAGCTACCGGTCTACTCACCGTCTTTTTCCATACATCAAGGATTGTGTCCCGTATGCTCCAGCAAGTCATGCAAATAAGCTACAAACTCAGAAGGTCAACTGAATTGGAATAACAATTCTTTTTTAACTTCATTAATTTGTAGTTTATTTCACTGGCTGGAGCCAGTGGTGACGTCAGTAACATACTCGACTGCGGATCAGTATGTGCGGGGTTCAGATCCTGGGCTTGCCTGTCACTGACATCGCTTTCGGGTGAGGAAACTGACGTTAACCTTAGCCTTATCATCTTTTAGTTTCTACCTCTTCTAGTTCATTCCTCATGCGCTCCCTCTGTAGACGGAATTCTTTGACAAGTTTCAGCTCACTCTTCAGCAGACTGCTTTCTTCGCTCCGCTTCCTCAAATCATTCTCCAGTTCCTGCAGCTTTGCTTCATACACACATCTCTACAACATGAAATCAAGACAAAAACAACTACAGCCATGACAACAATGAGCACTCTGTATTCAAAGTGCTCGTTGTTGAGCACTTTGAGTCAAATTGATGAGCAGAAGATGTTGCCAGCGACCAAAGAGGATTTCAAGTCGACTGAAGTGAGGCTGAGAAAAAGTCTAGATATTCGAGCGAGGCTGAGTTAAAGTCTAGAATACTCGAGCGAGGCTGAGCTAAAGTCTAGAATACTACAACGAGGCTGAGTTAAAGTCTAGAATACTACAGCGAGGCTGAGTTAAAGTCTAGAATACTACAGCAAGGCTGAGTTAAAGTCTAGAATACTCGAGCGAGGCTGAGCTAAAGTCTAGAATACTCAAGAGAGGCTGAGTTAAAGTCTAGAATACTTGAGCGAGGCTGAGTTAAAGTCTAGAATACTCAAGTGAGGCTGAGCTAAAGTCTAGAATACTCAAGCGAGGCTGAGTTAAAGTCTAGAATACTACAGCGAGGCTGAGTTAAAGTCTAGAATACTCGAGCGAGGCTGAGCTAAAGTCCAGAATACTCAAGAAAGGCTGAGTTAAAGTCTAGAATACTACAGCGAGGCTGAGTTAAAGTCTAGAATACTCGAGCGAGGCTGAGATAAAGTTTAGAAGACTGGGGCATGGTTGAGAAATAATAGGAATGGTAATCCACTCAATGAACTCTCTATAACATCTATATAACATCTATTATCTATATGATGATGTATGAAGGTTAGCTTTTTTTAAACAAATATCAAATACCCTAGTAGTTATCAGAGTCATAGTTTGCATGCTTTGTGCTCAATTATAGCACTACAAAGTGAGATCAAACGCTAATATTACTAAAAACATATACTTACCATCTTTTCCTGCTCTCCTTCATATTCTGAGCCGATTGTTTGCAGTTGCTTTGAAAGATATTCAATCTAAAAAATAAAATATAAATATCAAATATAAAATACAGAAAGATCACAAAATGTAAAATATAAAACATAAAAATATTAAGTATTTGTTTTATATTATTTACAGAATATGATATTATGGAATAATATCTAATATTAAATAATATCAGAGGCAGGCCGAGATTAGGTATGTTAGATGATTTAAAGACCCACTCATATGTGGAAATGAAGAGGAAGGCGGAAGATAGAGAAGAGTGGAGGCGTTATATACCATGGACCTGCCAGTAGGCAGTGCACTAAGAGAGAGAATGTGAAATTTTCCAAACCTTGATATCTTTTTCTTCATTGATCTGTTTAAGATGATTGATCACATCCAGTGAGTCTCTCTCAGCCTGTTCTATCTGAGTCCTCAGAGCCACGTTCTCTGTCGCCATACTGCGAGCATACTCTCTACACAAATACATGTCTATGATAAAATACTGCAACTCTATACACAAATATATGTCCATACTAAAATAAAATACTACAACTCTCTACGCAAATACATGTCTATGCTGAGATACTGCAACTCTCTACACAAATACATGCCTATGCTAAAATAATGCAACTCTCTAATTACAAGTCTATGCTAACTAGGTTTACTGCATTAGAATACTCATATTTTCAACATAGAAGATATACATTCTAAACTTTGCTAGGTATTAAATGCTACCACTTATAAAAATGTACAACATCCTTCCGTAACATTTTATAACCATGCACATTATATTTTAAATTATTAAAAATCAAGGAAATTAAAATAAAGAAATGAACCTTTGAAAAGTATTCGATTTCTCTGCTGCCATTAATTTCATTTCCCATATGCGAGAATTAGCCATTGCCATCTCTTTGATGTCAGCCACTTCCTCTTCCTTTTCAGTTTCCTTTTTCTTTCTTCCTTTTCTATATATATATATATATATATATATATATAGATATATCTATGATATATACATATATATTAATATATTATATATATATTAGAGATATATATATATATATATATATTTTATCTTTAATATATATATATATATCTATATATATATGATATATATATATATTATATATATATATATATATATATATATATATTTATATATTTATATATTTATATATATATATATGCGTGTGTGTGCATATATTTATATATATATATATATGTGTGTGTGAGTGTATATATATATATATACACTTCGGTAAATACTTACGAATATTTCATAAAAGAATACAATAAGCACTAATATTGTAATATATGCAACTAAGATCTGCCACTTATATACACCACTAAGATGTGCGGCTTATTAAATTAAGGCATGTGTGAAAAATAACCATGTAATATGATAAATTTGAAACTTATTTTTAAGTTTTAATGTTTAATCCACTTACCCATTTGTTCCACTTTTATCTTTCATTGACATAATATGTCTAACTATCACTCAGTAAACTGCAAGAATGAACTTTAAATTGAAATTAATTTAACACATGGTTAAAATTGTCATAGTTTTATTAGTTCAACTCTTATTCCATTATTTCGCTTAAATATCTACTTCTGTTCTACGATTAAAATATTTTACTTTACGTAGAACTGTATTATTTTTATTAGTTCGTCTTAGCAAAAATATCAATAAATAACATTGCATTTGATTTATTTACTTTCCATTTCCATGGTAACCAGCAGGTACCCCATGAAATAAAACCAACTAAACTTTCTCTTTCATTCTCTCTGTCTCTCTCTCTCTCTCTCTCACTTCTCTCACTCTCTCTCTCTCTCTCTCTCTCTCTCTCTCTCTCTCTCTCACACTTCTCTAACACTCTTTCTTTCTTTCTTTCTCTTTAATTAATTACTCTTGTGAGACCTAGCTTAATTACCTTCGCACTCTAAGCTATCTAATTGTTCTTTCCAGCATGCTGCACCGCAGATCTGGAATTCTCTTCCATCCAATCTTCGGAAATCTTCATTTGAATCACATCGGCCTTTACTTTCCTATAAGCTGTTTCATAGGCAGTTGAAGACCTATCTTTTCCATCGCTCTTTTCCATCCAGTGTCCATATGAGCAGCGACCTGCGCCTAAACCATTTTTTCTTTGACTCCCTTTACTTTGGACTGAATTTCCGGATTTTGGAATTTGCACTGTTTTTGGACCTACTTTTTGCTCACCGGTTTGATTTTGTCTCAATAGTGCTCGATATTATCATTGATGACTGTAGCACTCTAATTGTTGTTATTGTTATTGTTATTTTCCATCTCTCTTTTCCATTCAGTGTCCATGAGCAGCGACCTGCGCCTAAACCTCCTTTTCTTTAATTCCCTTTACTTTGGACTGATTATCTGGATTTTGGAATTTGCATCTTTTTTTGAACTTCTTTTTGCTCGCCGGCTTGATTTTGTCTTAATAGTGCACGATGTTGTCATTGATGACTGTAGCACTCTAATTGTTGTTATTGTTATTATTCTCTTTCCCTCTCTCTACCTCGCTCTCTCTCTCTCTATTTATGTATCTCTTTCTCATTTAATGAAGGTATTTAATAAGCCGTACATACTCGCATTGGGTATGTCTTGTTTTTCCGGACTTTAATTATGCTGAATTTGTACTCCTGTTTATTATTCGGTTTTGTTTGGTTTAGAGTGCTCGATGTAATCATTGACGACAAGAAAGCTCCAAAATGAATTTTTCTCTTCTTCGCACTTCGTATGCGTAATGTAGTAACTAGGCCAGACTGACCTAGTTAAGTAATTGATATTTAGTAAATAAATGAAATAAATTCGTTTATATTTGATTCATTTATTTGTCAATCAGTTTAATTTACAAAAGTAATTTTGTGAGAAATCTCCGAAATTTCGTAAGAATATCGTATAGAATCAGCATAAAATGGTAAGTTCTATTTTCTTTTTCGTTTAATCAGTTTTAACTATATGACATTTATAATTTTTTGGAAATCATCTGCCGTATTCTGTAGTTGTTAAGCTACGTTTGCGAATAACGTATTTAGGGTGATTTACAACTTATTGTGCACTGAGATAGTTTGTGAAATTCTGTTTTTTATTGTCTTAATTCTCAATATTAGTTATTTCTTTATTATATTTAAAAATTGTTCTTTACATCAACTGAATAGTGCATGGGTATCAAGGAAGCGATTAACTAAGATGTCGAGGGTGGAAAATACTTCATATTAAAGGCTACACTTTATGTTCGGTTAAATATGTGTTTGATATTTGTCTAGTTTGGGAAATGTTTGGTTACTTATATTTTTATTGCCTGATAAACAGATTTATATATTTCTTTGTATTTGTGTTCTAATGTTCAAATTTGGATTATTCTATTGTAGGGAAACGAAGCTTCATTGCCAATGGAGTTATGCTCCACATGTGAGTAACATTTTATGATTAACTAATGAGTTAATATGATTGCCGAAACTTTATTTAAATTCAATATGATAGATTTTATTTATAATCTAAATAGTTTTTTCTCTTGTCCTGTAATTTGAATCATAATATAAAATATCAACTCTGCTTAGTTTTTTCCTTCACATATTGATCTTCTCTTCCTCTTGTGCCTGGTAGATGCACCATCTGGTGCTTCTACCTGAACTACCAGGCATATATCTTATACCACCATCTCGTGCATCTACTATCTATTGATATCTATCAATATCAGACTAACAAATGAACATTAATTGATTGATTGATTGATTGCGTAGTCGACATCGAGGAGATAAAGCGTCTGGGTAAGAGGTTCAAGAAACTGGATCTGGATAAATCCGGTTCTCTAAGCGTTGATGAGTTCATGTCGCTACCAGAGCTGCAGCAGAATCCTCTTGTTCAGCGTGTCATCGACATCTTTGATACTGACGGCAACGGCGAGGTCGACTTCAAAGGTCTTTCGTGTTTCTCTTCTCTCTCATCCTGCAACTAGCTCTCTCTGTCTCTTAATTGCCTCCCTCTCTCCCTATTCTCTCTCTCTCTCTCTCCCTTCTCTCTCATCTCTTTCTCTA
The DNA here is from genome assembly GCA_905160935.1 of Enchytraeus crypticus. Taxonomy (NCBI): domain Eukaryota; kingdom Metazoa; phylum Annelida; class Clitellata; order Enchytraeida; family Enchytraeidae; genus Enchytraeus; species Enchytraeus crypticus. The sequence goes on from CAJHZI010000327.1 coordinate 167,445, forward strand.
TCTAACTCTCTCTCTCGTCTCTCGTAGTTCTCTCCTCTTTCTCATCTCTCTCTTTCTCTATCTAACTCTCTCTTTCGTCTCTCCTCCCTCTCTTCTTTCTCAGCCTTTCTGAGAAAGAGGAGAGACGAGATTCACAAACACTAAGCTGTTTATTGAGACAGACCGTCAGTCTATTAACTATTGTCAATTAACTATTGCGAACTGTGTTCAACCGTTTCTGCTGCAGTGATGGGGTCTAGCGATCTTCGATCTTCACAACTGTTAAAGTTCCTGCTTCGTTTCATTTTACCTATTATTATTATTTCAATTTTCTATTACTAGTCATATCTTTGATTGAAGATAGAGCTGATTGTTCATTCGCTTACCCACTAGCTTTTCTTGGCCATTATTTGATTTTTAATCATTTTCTAAGAAACGTTTACTGGATAAAAGTGATAATTTAAATTATAAATTAGTTCAAATGCAGTGTTCTAATGTTCAATGTCCAACACTACTCCACATTTTTTAACTGCAAGAATTCTAATTAATATTTGTAATGAATTGATAGTTGTAAATTAGAAGAAACTTGTAATGGAGTTGAAACATACGAGTCACAGCTTATATCGTTTTATTTTTTAGAATTTATTGAAGGGATTTCCCAGTTCAGTGTCAAAGGAAATAAAGATGCCAAGCTACAGTGTGAGTAAAATATTTGAACCTTTGTTTCTTTATTTGTGTTTTATTTGAACTTGCATTTTAGCCCTACCGATTTGTTTTTGTTTTAAATTATTTTGTTCTAATTATTTTGGTGTAAGAATGTAAAAATTTAGTTTCTGAAAAAGTCCATATTCATGGAAAGATGGAACACCTGCATTCAATATTTAAGCTATTGATTTTCCTAAACTGTATAATTATCGAAAATCTGTAATTATCTGTATTACTACTTATTGAAATTATCGAACAGTTCATTGATTGAGCTGCTAATTGTTATATTGTTAATTGTTACAAGTTTAATTTATTAATTGAGCTGTTAATTTTTATATATGGACAAGTTTAATTTATTGATTGAGCTGTTAATTGTTATATCAGCAAGTTTAATTGATTGATTGAGCTGTTAATTGTTATATCAACAAGTTTAATTGATTGAGCTGTTAATTGTTATATCGACAGGTTTAATTGATTGATTGAGCTGTTAATTGTAATATCAGCAAATAAAATTGATTGATTGAGCAGTTGCGTTCAAGATCTATGACATTGACCGTGATGGATTCATCAGTAACGGGGAATTGTTCCAAGTTCTTAAGATGATGGTGGGCAACAACCTAAAGGACGCACAGCTGCAGCAGATTGTCGACAAGACGATCATCTACGCCGACAAGGACAGTGACGGAAAGATTTCATACGACGAGTTCTGTGCGGTATGTGCTGCCGATATTAGCTAGATCTAATGAATTAATTAGATATAATGAATTAATTAGATATAATTATTTAATTAGATATAATTAACTAAGTAGATTTAATTAATTAATTAGATATAATTAATTAATTAGATTTAATTAATTGGATATAATTATTTAATTATGTATAATTAATTAATTAGATATAATTAATTAATTATATCTAATTAATTCATTATATCTAATTAATTAATTAATTAGATATAATTATTTAATTAGAAATAATTAATTAATTAGATCTAATTAATTAGAAATAATTATTTAATTAGAAATAATTAATTAATTAGATATAATTAATTAGATATAATTAATTCGATTTAACTAATAAGATCTAACTAATGTAATATAACTAGCAAAATAATGACTTAACTAATGTTGCATTCAAATGCAAATACATGTGCACATGCATGTGTAGGCATATATATGAGCAGATGGTTGGAGGTATACAAAAATTGTTTGCCTGTGGGTACTTGCTTGTATGTGTATGTGTCTGTATGTATGTGTGAACAGATGGTTAGAAGTATTCAGGAATTGTTATGTATGTGTGCTTGTATGTGTATGTGTGTCTGTGTGTATGTGTGGACAGATGGTTGGAGGATTGGAAGTTCACAAGAAGATGGTGGTGGATGTATAGTTACAGCATCGTCCATGACAACAACCAGCACACTCACACTCACACGCACAAATGCGTAGACATAGAAACATATGCACAACATTCATTCACAAACATAAAAATACAATTGCAAGCTAATGCATTCTAATGCAAATGCACGCTTACACCTGCAGACAACTGCACTTTGTAATAACACACTCCCTCATTTCTTCTCTCTGGTCTGTGCTATAGTATTACTTCATATATAATTGTGTTTGTTTGCATGAAAGTCATTACTTTTGCCGTTTGATAAATATATTCGCGTGTGGTTGAGTTTACTCTTTGACTGCTTGTTAGATCTTTTCAGTATATTCTCACAGCTTTCAGAGGATCTCTGCGACTCGCCATGCTCTGCTTGATGCTACTATATGCTCCTTGCTGCTCTACTAGTCAATAAAATAAACGAGTTTTTTTACAGTGTCAGCTTAGAACGAAATTATATGAGCATCGTCTCTGTTTTAAGCACCAGTTATTTGAGTCTGCAATGTAGGTACTACACGCACCACCAAGGTGTTTCTTTACTATGATAAATATGAAGAACCTTCCTTTGTATCGATTTAGTGTGATAGATATTTTCAGTACCATAAATCTTGTAAAATAAGTATGAATGATGCTGAGTCGTCTCATAATAGCACAGTCTGTTAACAGATAGTCGAGTGTGAATTAACATTTATCAGATATTACCATTAGCATTACTGGTAACTTGTACACGATTCTCTTTTGTACGAGTGAAAATGAAATTTGTAATTCTTTAATTGGGCTGATTAACTGATGGATTGATTGATGGCTAACGGATTTTTTGATATTGTATATTTGATATAACGCTATACGAACCTATTTCATACTTTTTTGCTGTTTGTACTTGTCTGTACTGCTTTTGGCCAATATTTGTGCTGTATCTCGTGTGATTATTTTGTGCTTCGTCGGGTTATTTATTACCAATCAGTTACTGTTGTGCATGTGCAATAGATCGTCGTGTAGTATTGATTAATTGATTAGTTATATTGTTATTGATCAGTAGCGTAGATGATTATTTTATTTTCTAATGATTCTTGCTATTGTTAGTTTCGAAATTGTCGGATGCCTGATTTGCTTTTAAAAATCGTGTCAAAATTGGAAGAATACATCAATCTAGTCAACCAAAATGTTGATGGGATAATTACAATATCAATTGACTAATACGTATTATGCCATATGTTTTTATAAATTGTTGTTTACCAGTTCGCCAGTCAGTTTGTTAGATATTCTATTTTAAATCACAACATATTAAAATCATATCATGATATACAGTGAATATATGAATATAAATATCCTGTAGGCACTTAGCAGTTACAAAATGTCAAGAGTAAATAATAGATAATAATTGAAGTAATTTGTGGGTTAAACTTTCATTATTAAATGGAAAGGGGTTCAAATCCTAGGCTCGCTCGTCACTGAATGCATATTACACCTGAAATTTTAAAACTAAATACTGTCTAGAGATTTTAAAATACTATGTTTTAAAAAAGTTAATGCTAACGTCAGTTTCCTCACTCAAAAGCTATGACAGTGACGGGCGAGCCCAGGATTTGAACTCCGCACATACTAATCCACTGTCAAATATCTTACCGATATCGCCACTGGCTCCAGCCAGATACGCTATCGATATTAAGTACTCAGTATCATCATGAGTGATTGTATTGGTAGAATTTTGGTTTATTTGTAGATGTTTTAATGTTTAGAGTTGTAAGTTATTGATGATATATAATGTAGAGCATTGAGAGTTTGCAGGGGTGCAATGTTATGCTATAGATTGTATTCTATTGCATAGCTGTAGAACTGGTTCATATTGAACTGCACAATTTGTCAAAAGTAAGTCACCCTTATATTTATTTGATAATGGCTACGCATATGGAGTCTAAGTGTGCTGAAATTTGTTAAGGTCTTTTTATATATCAGTTCAAGCTGATACTAAATTACATATTTGTTTTCTTCACTTGCTACGAGGATGAAATGAAAGAACAGTTGAATCTAAATTATTCAGAAATACTTTGTTAACTCAGTTTTCAATGCTACAGAATTTCGATTTCTGACAATTAAACAGCATTAATCGCATTTTTCTGCATTTACCGCTTCATCCCGCATTTTATCATGCATGATTGGGCCTTGCTTTCTACCTTTTATACTATTGGTATTTTATATCCTGCATTTTGTATTTTGCAGATTTCCCACTCTATAGGCTAATCTCTCCTGCCATTTGTAATATATCAAAGGGTGTTGTGCTTATTGTTTGTTCTTACTCTTGAAGAATTTGTTGTTTATAGGTTGTGAATGATGGGTCTAATTCTTTTATGTCTATGAAAGCTTTTAGTCAGATACAATTAGCAATTACAGTGGCAGATGGGAACGTTTGAATGCATTTAGTTCAGTGCATTTATATCATGGTTTCCTATGAATTTATCAACTTAAATTCGTATAGTTTAACCCTTGGTTGATATAAAACATTTTAAGGTCCATACACCTATGTTAGGTTAAAGAGGAAAACAGACAGGCCAGTGTGTCTGAAATTCTGTTTTATATCTATTCTGATATTCTAGTCTAAGTATTCAAGCTGCAGAAGATTTTGTTAGAGATTTTCATTATGTTTTTAATCGGCTATTCTAGTCACGTATGTGATTTTATTGAGTTGGACTGTAGATATAGAACACGCCTAGTCATTAAGTATATATTAACTAATAACTGCTGTTATTTTTTCTTTTAGTATTAATAATTGCACGCAGTTAACTCTTCAAATTATGATATATATTGCCCATTGCTCTTTGATTACTTTTCAAAGTTGCTAATGTGAATGTTTTATAATATGTTTCTTCTGCTAGTTATTAAGTTCATGACTTTAATGCCAATTATTTACTAACATTTTGACTTTTAAATTTGAAGAGAAAATTCGTACATTTGATGGTCTGTTTTATATCTTTGGAACCTTACTCTTCACAGGTAAACCCTATTCCACGACAAAGTTAATTTCTCTACGTCTGTTTACGTCTCGATTTACCCGACGCATAAAAATTTACTTACACTGCTGTCTAAATTTCATGGCACACTGCTACTCTATATACATGTGGAAATTCCTTCTACTCCTTTCTACGTGCGCTTTAGACAGTCACCAATATACTCCGCTCTACATATCTTTCAGTCATTCCTCTACTCCACTATACTTCCCTATCTTCAGTCATCTCAATCGTTCTATCTTCCAACCATCTCTCATCTCTCTACCTTCCTATCTTCAGTCCTCTACTCCTCTCTACATATCTTCCAATTCATTCCTCTACTCTGCTCTACCATTCTATCTTCCAGTCTATCTCGACGTTTATAAGTCCTGCAGCGCCGTTAAGACTTATTCATCCCCTCCCTGCAAGCTAGTTTTTCTAGGATCTATGACTTCATGCTGTAAGGGATTTACTCAAATGTGTTAAAACTATTTTCATGTCATTAAGTAGAGTATTATTTTTAATCCAGTTGTGCTTGATCGGTAGATTGTAGTAATACTGTCCCAGGTGTTGCTGTCGGGCGTCGAAACAGACGTTAAAGCTTTCTTAACGTTTAATTGGACTATAGGATGCAGTGCATAGGGAATGTAGACTGGTAAATTGTTCAAGATCTTGCTGATCAGATGACTTTGTTACGGCTGCTGTATTCTTAACTCACAGTTGAATTGATCTTAGTTTAAATCAAATTGGTATTGTCCAAATGCATCGTCGACGTAAGCTTTTATTTACCAGAGATGTATGTGTAAGAAGCCCTAAGATAAACTAAATTAATTGAACGTTTTGTCCGATCCATGTAGTTTCAGCTAATTCTAATTTATTGCACTTCAGTTATAGAATTGTCAGCTTTGATTAAAGCTGGTAAAGCTAAGGTCAACGTCAGTTTCCTCACTCGAAAGCAATGTCAGTGACGGGCGAGCCCAGGATTTGAACCCGCACATACTGATCCGCGGTCGAGTGTCTTACCGACTTCGCCACTGGCTCCAGCCAGTTTGTCTTGAGTAATGTACATATACCATACCAGTATGTGTCAGTCAGTATGGGTATATCTATTAGTATCACTAGGTCTGGGGTCTATTGCATTGCTACTATTTTCAGCTGTCTCTTTTCTCTTGAAATTCATAACAACAATTAGCCGGCTTCAAAGTAAATCATATTGTACGCTGTCGTTCGTAAATACAGATAGTATCCTTCAAACTGAAAATGGGCTCTCAAGATATTCTATTATTTTGTTTTAATAGCGATATTATTTTATATTTTGTGATACATTGCATTTTGCAGTAACATCCTCTGTTTGTAATGCATCCTCTGTAGGCGTAGAATTGAACGTTAAATCGTAGCAGAGATGGACCTGTATAGCTACTGGTGTGGCTGTATCAGGAGCTTTCCAGGTTCTGGTGTGGTCAGCTCCTTACAGTGCTGTGTTGTTTGTAGTTAGATATTTCACTGTTCTCAACTGTCGTACTTGTACTTGAAATAAACTAGAATTCTGGTTCTCTAGCGTCGTTGTGTTGATTTCATTGTAAATAGTCATATAAACCACAACTGATTGAGCCTATAAAAACCTATTAGTTCATTGTAATATAGTCATATAAACAATAACTGACTAAGCCTATAGAAACGTTTTACTTCATTAGAAACCTATTAGTTCAACAAACAACATTAACATATTTATCTATTAGAACGAAAGTTCAAATCTATCGCAGTACCTAAGAGCAATTTCTATCGCTCTCTTTTTCTATCAGGCAATCAAAACAATGTTCAGTGTAGTTAGTGATAAAGCAGGAGGATTGATTCACAAGCAACTCTTAAGCTGCTACCACTTCACTGATGTGTAGTGGAGCAGACATTGGAACCATTCAGGTACATAAGTATTGTTTCACGAGATCTGATAGGATTTTAACTGAAGATTTATTGACAGGGTTGACAAAAATTACAAAATATTTGAGAATTTAGAATTGACACTCTATTACGAGACCTTAAACCTCTCGAATGCAATACATAACGCAATCCATGTGGCAGTATTAACTTAGATTCAGTTATCAGACGCTTTATTAACTAACAGTAGTAACACATCCATCTTATTCGTAACTGTTTACAAAACAAAGAGCTCAACAATACAAAAGTTACCCCCCTCCCACTCACGTCGCGCATAAAATACCACTGTATTATCATAAAATACATATGTATTTCACATGTCTTACAAATACACTATGCGTCTTACAAATATGCAAGACGTGTTAGTTATGTGTATGTATGTGCGTGTTGTACGTCATATGCGATACACTACAGTCATACGCTTTGTATCTACATATGAACGTGTACCATTCTCATGTTAATTTTCTCTACAGACGAGTAATTTAACTGAGATTTCTGTCATTCAACATCTAAATACAGCATACTAACAATAAATAGTAATATAGTATATACTCTTTTATAAAAATGATATTTGTAGCATTTTAGTTGTTCTCATTCATATACTATGATAATTTAGGCCCAACTCTGCTTCTACTTATGTCATAGGTCCACTTGCAATTATCAACATATTCGTGAACATATACACGCAGCAAATGTAGCTGTATGTACATATATACACACACAAGCACACACACAGTCAGATGTCCAATGCTACACGCACACATACACTTAGATCTCCTCGCCTGAATCATCGGAATCCTCCAAAGCTTTCTAAAAAAAAACATACACAACAATTATAGACTACCATTGCTAAATTTATGTAATTTTTATTTTACAATTTACACTTTCTACTGTTAAATTTCAGGATACACATAGTACAATGTATGTAGTAGTATTTTTTGCAAATTGTTAGTCCTTTATTTTGCGAGATAAACAGCAATCCATCAGCTTTACGAATAAAACAAACATCTCGCTGTCTGATAGCAGAATTGTTCACCAACAAGGCTAACGAGTAGGATATCATAAAAGATCTACCAACAACAGAACAAAAACCTTACTATTTCTACAGCATAAATGCTTTATCATCAAAATATATGCCCCGCTGATGTAGAGCAAGATCCTTTACCATCAAAACAAACGACTTTCTATTATTATGACTTTATCAACGAAACAACCATCTTGCTGATCATAAGGCAAAATCTCTTGTACAAATAACTTATTAAAATAACAATTATTGATTAATTTATTAGTAGTTAAGTTAAATTGTTAGTTTCAGTTTACACAAAGCCGCGAGCACTAACCTTGGCAAACTCCTCCGCAGCCTTAAACACTTCGACAGGAACCAACTCATGTCTACCATTAGTTCCTGCAATCAAACAGGTTAACAATGGTTGTGAGTAGAGTTATTCCATATATTAAAGCTAGTAAAGATAAGGTTAACACCAGTTTCCTCACTCGAAAGCGATGTCAGTGATGGGCGAGCCCAGGATTTGAACCCAGATATGTCTCAGTCTTAGCAGCCTGCTTAGCCTTACCAATTTACTAGCTCAACTAGGACACACAGCAATCAGATGCTTGTCTCTTATTTTACCTGACTCAGTCGTCACTGACGCTGAGGCAAGCTCCTGTTAGACCAGCCTCTCAACACTCTGAACAACTACCAATGAGTATGAGCATAGAACTGCAGTAATTTGGCTGGAGCCAGTGGCGATGTCGGTAAAATACTCGACCGCAGAACAGTATGTGCGGGGTTCAAATCCTGGGCTTGCCCGTCACTGACATCACTTTCGAGTGAGGGAACTGACGTTAACATTAGCTTTGGCTTTTTTAGTAACACACGATTATCTACAGTAGGACTGATGCCATCATCTCATCATCTAGTAACAGAAAGGCGAGAAATAAGATAAAACTTTGTAAAGAAATAGGAACTGATGTCACTTAACAATGAAAGCGAGACAAGCGATAGAGAAAGAAGAGAAAGAAGGAAGGAGGGGAAGGAGGCAAGATATGCATTACATCTACCCTAATGCATAGATAGAATTAAGATAAGGTATAGAAATTGTTAGAGTAGATGGAAAGTCCTGTACAATGACAAACTGTACAATGACTCAACACAACTCGTACCTTCTCCCACCCAACTCAGCTCCAGTTCAAAGGCCTTGTCCTTCACTTCATCGTGCACTGAGTAGATGCTGTACACCAAACAGACAACATTCTCTGACAAAATTAACATTAACATTTGTGTAACAACATTCACTAACTAGATTCACCTCTCAAATTATCAAATTTCCAGATTCTCCTCTGCTGCACAAAACGTCATTTAATAAATTAGATGTCAAAAGGTTGAAAGACTTCAAAGTGAAACCCAAGCTTTACTGTCTCGATAGCTTGTCAGTGATGCTTTACTGAAGACTTCTTTCAGCATGATATAGTATGATAAAGTTATACAAAATATTAACTGCAAGGGATTAAGATGTTGATCTATGGAGCGCTCTTATGGAGCAAGGAAGTACACTTGGAATATGAATATAAGTCTTGAACCTGTCACCTGTCAGAACCCTGGTGAGCACTGCAGCCCAGAACGTATGCATAGTTCATTGTACATATCAGTGTACATGTTAAGTGCAGGACATAGTGCAGAGCAGAAACTGACTTTAAATCTACATAAAAATATTGGCGTACACAAGGAGGGAGTGAGAGAGGAGAGAGAGATAGAGAAAGAGAGGACAGAGAGAGAGAGAGAGAGAGATAGAGAGAGAGAGGACAGAGTGAGAGAGAGAGATAGAGAGGACAAAGAAATAGAGAGAGAGACAGGACAGAGGGAGAATAGAGATAGAATAGAGAGAGAGAGAGAGAGAGAGGGAGAGAGGAGAGTGAGTTACTAACATCTTAGCGACTTCGTTAACGAGCTCTTTAATAGATTTTTCCTGCATCTTTATCTTCTCTATCTCAGTCTTGGCAGCCTGCTTAGCCTTACCAATGCTACAACCATGGTAGCCCTGCATCAATCAATCAAACAATCCATCTATCCATTTCCTTAAAAAATTTCAGCCAGCAGCCTACTGAGCTGTTTTACAAAATATCCCGCAATAGTTGTCTGGAATAGCTGCCTGAGCCAGTTACAGGCAACTTCTCGTGACAATGCAGCCGTAATGTATTGACCGAGTTAGGTAGTAAACCTTACTTTAGTGACACCAAAAATTCTCGTCAGTCAATAGCACTAAGATGTACAGAAATGTGCAGGGACACAAACAGATAAAGAGAGGTACAAAGAGATATATATACGCAACAGATAAGTATAACAGATAGAGGGAGGCACAGAGAGAGACAACAGACACAACAGATTCCAGATAGAGAGAGGTAGAGAGAGAGAGAGAGAGAGAGACATACACAGCAGATTCCAGATAGAGAGAGGTAGAGAGAGAGACATACACAGCAGAATACAGATAGAGAGAGGTAGAGAGAGAGAGACATACACAGCAGATTCCAGAAGGCTCAATGTTGTACAGATGTGACTTGCCGTCCTCAAAGCTGCTGATCAGCACACTGCAGCCAAACGGTCTGACGAAGCTGTACAGCGTGTAGGCGTGCATGTACATGGCCACACGATCTGCCAGCACCTGCACGAAAACAATCAATCAATCCATCAAGCAATCAATCAATAAACATGCACTGCAGTCAAAATCCTTAAACTGATTGCAGCGTATAACTCTAATATGAATATATTGTCCAAGTCATCAACTAAACCCACTGTACGCAACATCAAACATTTAACCTACTAATCCCAGTAGAGTTCTGTCAAGGCGAGTGGCAGGTCCAAGTTACATATTTCCATTTACAGGCAACTGCCTCGCTCCACAGAGGATATTTATTAACCTCTGTGGAGCGAGGAAATAACCAAGTTTATTCCTACATGAAGGCTACGTCCTATCCACATTTTAAAGCACTGGAGTTCAATGTATCACTGGAGCTCAACACTAGCCTCATTAGTATTGGTGAAATTTTAAACTAGCTCCAACGTATCTTTGTAGTTTAAAGAAGCTACATTGCTGTAAAGAAAAAAAGGAAGAGAGGGTAGTAGTAAGGTACCTTGCAGGGTATGCTGTTGCCGTATTGCTGCCTGTACTGAGCCGCCTCATCCCTCGCTATCTCAGCCAGCTGTCTGGCATCAGCCAGCAGTCCGGCTACTGCCTGTGCACACAAATACCATTCTACATATAAATACCATTCTACATACATCTTCTACCATTCTACATACATCTACCATACTGGATACATCTACGAAATATACAGAAACATGCATCATAATATGCATCATAATGCACATACAAATTCTACTATATTAATTACTCTTGTGAGACTTATGTTACCTTTCCGTTAAAACACCCGTAGTGCGCACTTAAATGTGCGTCATAATACATATACACACAAACAATGAGCAGATGAAGTGACAGAAGTTTAAAAAATATTTTTGTAATATTTCTTTCCACTGCAATAGAGAAGAGTTAAGCCCCCACAGCTTTACACTTCCAAAAACTACTGACTTGAAACACTACATCAGATCGTATTAAAGTTATAAAAACCACGGAAATTCACCCATTTAAATACCTAGCTAAGAATTTTTCAAAGCAAAAAGCATTGGCAAATGTCATAAAACCAATACTCAGACATTAAATATTAGATCAACTTGGAATAGCTAACCATTCCGATGTGTCTATCGATATGAAATATTCTCTTGTTTGCTCCAGCCTCGTACAGCTTCGATGTGACGAGCTTTTCAACTCCAAACACAACGCCATCCTTGCCTCTTATAGCGATGGCAGTTCTAGCAACACAAGTGTAACATCGAGTTCAGATCTAATTTTTTTAATCCAGTTATAAAGCTAGAAATCAAAGATAAAAGCAATAACAACAATTAATATCATCATCATCGTCATTATCATTCCTTGAATCCCAGTTTAACTAGGGTCGTAATTAGACAATTTTGTATCAATTTCTGGAGCCTAGGCGCTCACAAAAAGAATGCCCTTTCTGACATTGGTAAATTCAAAATCTATCAATAACCACAAAATGACAGTAAAAGATAAAAAAGCTAGCGCTGACATCGGTTTCCTCACTCGAAAGCGATGTCAGTGACAGGCAAGCCCAGAATTTGAACCCTGCACATAATTATCTGCAGTCTAATATCTTGGTAAGAAACAGAAATTTAACGTACGGTAAGGAACAGAAATTTATTGACAGTAGAATATATTTAACTTCAAAAGTAATGTACAAATAGTAAGTCATAATAACCCATTTTAAGTTCAAATATAAATTTAAAATTTTAATTCAGAACTCTGCAACCATTAGACATCTCTGACATATTCTTTGGCTGAGGAAACTGCCATAAAACCTTTCAACTCTAAGATCAAGTTTTCATTAATATGGTAAAATAAATTGTTATTAACATGATAAAAATGCAGATCAGATGATGCAGGGTTCAAATCCTGGGCTCGCCCGTCGCTTTTGAGTGAGGAAACTGATGTTAACATTAGCTTTTTTATATAAAAAATTACAGATTTCTCTTTACCCGCTGTTCTCTACGGCTTTCTGAGCATACTCCACCTGGAAGACTCTGCCATCTGGTGAGAATTGAGATGCAGACAAATCGTACTGAAAACAAATTACCAAGCAATATATTAAACTAAGCTTTGGATCTAAATATTAATATTAGCTAGGAAAGATACAGTAATATTAATACCATTTTATTAAGTTGCAGCAAAGTTATTTAATGACACTGAAAATAAATTCTGGGTTTATATTTGACAAACCCTAAGATGCAACAGAGTACTTTGAGTTCAAATATTATGCAAGTCGACCAAAATGCATGTGTCACATATATACATATCATCTTTAAACAGATAACAGAGAATCCTGTTTAGCCGTTTAAATACATAGTACTAAAATTTGCCAGTTACATTTGAGGTAGTCAGTCACAAAAGTTTTAATAAAATTAAAGTGCATTTTAAAATATTAATAATAATAATAATAATAATAATAACAACAATTAGAGTGCTACGGTCATCAATGACAACATCAAGCACTATTGAGACAAAATCAAGCCAGCGAGCAAAAAGAAGGTCCAAAAACTGTGCAAATACCAAAATCCAGAAAATCATTCCAAAGAAAAAACGTTGCGTATATTTAACCTTTAAACCAAATTTTAAAGTATTTAGAATTTATAGTCAAGGAAACAACGTTAGATCACATTATATACATATAACATATCTTAAAAACGAATACTGGAGAGCAAATAATTATATACAACTTATCTGTGTGCAATTCTATTGTTAATGCCATGTGTACACAACGCTTAACTGAATTATGTATGCTTGATCTTTTGGCCGCTTTTGATACCATTGATCACAATATTCTTCTGGAACGTCTTTCTTCCTGGTTTGGTGTTCGTGGAATTGTTCTTGATTGGTTTTCCTCCTATCTCACGGATCGTTCTTTTCGTGTGAAAGTGATGGAGTACATCTCTTCGCCTTCTCACTTAAAGTATGGTGTGCCTCAAGGCTACGTTCTTGGTCCTATCCTCTTTAACCTCAATACAACACCCCTAAGCACTCTAATTTCTTCTCATTCTCTTGATCATGAACTATATGCTGATGACACTCAAATGTAAACTTGTTTCACCCCTAACTCCTATTCTAATGCTGAAACCCTCCTGCAACAAAGTTTTCAGTCTATATCCTCTTGGATGTCTGCTAATTTCTTGGCACTTAATCCATCTAAGACTGAATTCTTGTTGGTTGGGACACCTCAACAGCTTCTGAAGCTGAATGTGAAAACTCTTTCGTTATCTTCGGGTATTACAATATCACCTGTTTCTTATGTGAGAAATCTCGGTGTTATCCTTGATGAACACCTAACCTTCCACGAACACATAACTAAAACTTCACCAGCCTTTTTTCTTCCATATCCGTGACCTTCGTCGAATACGTCCATATTTGTCACGTGAGACAGCTGCTACAATTGGTGCTGCTCTTGTGCAATCGAAGTTGGACTACTGCAATTCCCTGTTTTTATATCTCCTTGGCTGTGAGATTGATCGGTTGCAGTTTCTTCAGAATTCTCTTGCGCCAGCAATTTTTTGTAGTTCCAAGTGAGTTTTTTGTAGTTCTAAGTACTCACATGTTACGCCTATTTTGAAGTCTTTGCACTGGCTAAAGATTAAAGAGCGTATCATTTACAAAACAGCTTCGTTAACCTATAAGTCCATCACCATCCCTGGACAAACTTGTATGTCTCACTTGATTAAAGTGATGCAGCCTGCTATTACTCGGTCTTCTAAGTTAATTACTCTTGTGAGACCTAGCTTACCTTCACGCTCTAAGCTATCTAATCGTTCTTTCCAGCATGCTGCACCTCAGATCTGGAATTCTCTTCCATCCAATCTTCGGAAATCTTCATTTGAATCACATCAGCCTTTGCTTTCCTATGAGCAGTTCCATAAGCAGTTGAAGACCTATCTTTTCCATCCCTCTTTTCCATCCAGTGTCCATGAGCAGCGACCTGCGCCTAAACCACCTTTTCTTTAACTTCCTTTACTTTGGACTGAATTTCTGGATTTTGGAAGTTGCACCGTTTTTGGACCTTCTTTTTTTGCTCGCCGGCTTGATTTTGTCTCAATAGTGCTCGATGTTGTCATTGATGACTGTAGCACTCTAATTGTTGTTATTATATTATTATTATTATTATTATTAAAAAATTGCCTGTAATGATGAGTGATAATAAAAGTTGCATGATATTAAAATTTACTTAGCAATATTGCCGAGTAGTATTTACTTTTATGAAATGGCAAGAAATAATTAACCTAAATTGAGAAAAATTAGCAATTATTACTCACACCAGTGCCTATTGAACTCATTTCTTTTAAATGGAGTAGTTAATTTAATCCTTTTATTTACTAAACGAATTTCCTCTATTTTCGTAATGACTCGACAAAGCGGAAGTTGCTTCTGCGATTAAAAGAAGATTGATATTGAATAGTGAAAACCTTCAAAATGCCGTTGTAAAATGATTAATTTAATTGGCTACATATCTACTTATCAGAATGCATAAATTCATTAACTAATGAATTTGTTAACTGGTTAATACGTAGAGCCTTCAAAACAGCTATAATAAATGAAAATTAACGTTTTACATGTTATTTGCTATTCATTATTTATCTAGGATAGCACTTATAAACTATACGACCATGTCTTACCCTTGAGATAGTTCTACTATCGGTGCTGCTCTCGTATAATCGAAACTTGGCTACTATAACTCCTTGTTT
>CAJHZI010000328.1:0-55000 GCA_905160935.1 Enchytraeus crypticus
ATGATGATGATGATGATGATGATGATGATGATGATGATGATGATGAAGAAGATGATGAATAATTAATAATAGTTTCACAATTAAAGAAGTTCATTTTCCTCTTTTTGTGTTTCAGTATTTCAATCATCTGTGGACAAATATTTTACTGATCATTTTTATCTATATCATTAAGAAATTGAATTGATATTCTTAGCAGTTCCATCGAATAAGTTTATTGTTGCCATCGGCTGTTCATGACAATGAAATTATGAAATTATTTTAAGAAATGATAATCGATTCCATAGAATAATTGTTAAACTTTTGCTACTTGAAAGCTGAGAGTTCGCACTCTCAAATTTCTCATGGTTCTGACATAAAACTGGAGCCCATAGTTTGAGAATGAGTCATTCGGTGCTCAGTTTTACTTAGCTTCAAGCCTAGAGGAATTAGTTCGTTAGAAATGTGCTAGTGTAACACGGTGATGTATTATTTTCTGATGATTTTATTCTACTTAGTTTTATACTAAAAATACTTATATGGGAGATGGGAGAGAGAGGAGAGAGAGAGCGAGAGAGAGGGAGGAACTAAGAAGGTCTGGTCGCGTCTCGACCCTGGTTGAACTGGGATGCAAGGGAAGATGATGATGATTTTGATGATGATGATGTTGATAATGAGCTTTTTATACTATATCTTGATAGCGTTAGCATTTTGAACTTCGCATCATTGCTTCACTACGACATCGTCACTATCGTGGTGACGGTGATGATGGTTGTAATGGTGGTGGTGATGATGATGATGATGGTGGTGACAATGATGGTGGTGGTGATGTTGATGATGATAGTATTTTAGGAGATTTTCAGTTTGCTGAAGATCTATAGCCGAGTATAAATAATAATTGTACAAATTAGATAAAAATGAAATTTACGGCTATAAAATCTATAGCCGTCGATTCTGCCGCTTTAATGAAAATCAGCGATGAACGAGTCTTGGATTTGAACTGGTATCGACATGATATTATCCGGGTCAACAGATCGATCATTCAATCAATAAGAATTTAACGTCCGGTTCCTCGCCATAAGGCAATGTCAGGGACGTCAGATCTAGTGTTATCTCTTAGCAATTGAGATACGTAGAGAGTTATAAGTTCGTAGCCAAGCATTCGTAGATGCTCATGAATACAGTAGTCGGATGTCCAAAGTGACTGTCCATGATACAGTTCACAATTGCTCAGTATGTGTCCAAATTTGAGATCTGTTGATACAAGGCTCAGCTCCAGGCTCGTCCGTCTGGTATAAGATTTCGAAACATTAAATATGAAATTTGGAAATGTCCAAATGGTTAGAAAAGTTCTCGTAAATAACTGTAAGAAATTTTAACTGACTGATCATGGTGTGAATTAAACTCTTCTGGGTTCAGTTCTTGGGTACTGCATCAGGAAGTAAATCAGAATTCAAATCAGAGTATTAGTTTAATGCCCGGTTCATAGCCTGACGATGATATCAGGGACGTATCTGACAATGTGTGCTAAGATATCAAATCTATAGGCAGTTTTTTGAGATGCGTTAAGTGAAAATTATAAAAAACGGTTCAATTCCGAGAAGAAATTTATATTAGTGTGAAGTTTAGAGTCAGATTGAGCTCTCTGGAGAAGCGAAAGATTTCATGAAGGTTTGAAGGATTATCATTTTCTTTCAGGATCAAGTATTGCCGGTTAAGACAGCGCTCTTTAAATAATCCGACAGTGATTGGGAATGTATGCATTGGGCTTGCCATTTGGCAGAATATTAGATAATAAATTTAACGCTGCTCGTGGCCATAAGGTAAAGAATATTTTCTAATCCTTTAACCGTGATAACAAACAATTAACGTCAGTTTCCTCTACTAAAAGAGATATTAGGATGCATTTCAAATCCCTCTGAACTACTGGACCGATGACTCGGCACTTTTCTAAGGCTATCATGATGAAATGCTGCGCAATTATCTCATTAAGGCGCTCACACAATGACCCGCATATATTGCTATTATACATCAGTTTAAAACAATCCTAACTTCACGTCCGTGAGATTAATTTGTGTAAGGAAAAATCGACAAACATTTACCCAGCATACACTTTAGCCTCCGCAAAGCCTTTCAAAAAGGTTCCAGATTTTCCTTTGTCAACACACACTGGTAAATGGATGACCGTGATTGTGCAGAATTTGAAGCCTGGGGCAGTGGATGCTAAATCGACTGGATGAAGCATCTAATTACTTCACATGAGTCTGAGGCACTGCGATGACCAGAGTCGATTGTTGATAATATTTCTTTAAGTTTGATGGTCAATGTTTAAGCAGAGGGTTCATGGCATATAAATATTGCACATATTTCTAACAATTCTTCCTCTCCTATCATCCATTCGTTATCTCTATTAGAAAATAATAATGATAGCATGTGATACAAGTACACAATATAAAGTATACAATACAGAATGAGTGTAGATAATGTTAAACTAAATATGGCCTAAGAGACATGGAATATGAAATGAAAAGGAACATAAAACCTCACATGACATGTACACGAAAAGCATTTTCCTGCCGTATTTGACTCTCTCTACTAATATGGCCGCCAATAAGCACTCTGGTCCATTGTGAGTCTGATCCTGGATCTAAACGAAGTCCTTACTGACCTTCGATGGCGACAGACGGGTTTTTGTAAATAGAAGCTGGCAACACTTTTGAATTGAAAACTAGCCGAACAATCTGCTAGGAAGCATTAGCTAATTGGCTTTATCACCGTGCTGCGTTCATATTTGGTTACACTAATGTCTAAATCCATTACAGGGGTTTGACCGTTATAGCTCATTCTACCAGTAGATTGGAATCGTTGCTTCGATCTAAATTGTAAAATATCGAGTCATTTAATTACAGCTTACATTAAATGCACCGTGATGTTTTAGGATTTTATGGATCGCGTTTAAAGCTATTTAGAGTTTCCAGTTCTAGAACATTCTAGAAATCGCTGAGCTAAGCAACAGTTGTATCCAGACTATAAAATACATGTAGCTAAGTTGTGCTAAGTATAAATACATACAGCTGAGGAACTAAGTAATTTAAATACTTGCTATATATATATATATATATATATATATATATATATATATTGTTCGTGCAGTAGGATGCATTTAGCAGTGTTCTTTGTGAATTCCTAATGGAGTTTCTCCGCGAGTCGGGTAGTTGAAAAGCTAGAAAGTCGTAGGTGATTGCATGAGTAGATTTAGAAGCTAAGGAACGGTGTGATATATATGATCAGTAAAGTTGTATTGAGAGAATTTGATGGCCTCGCCGTCAGATTAATGTCTGAGTCCATCAATGCGATCCAATCGTTCACGTTTTGAATCGGTTTCAATTCAAATTACTAAAGCTTATAATTTGTAGTAGGCCTTCATTGTTTATGAAAATAATTGAACTCTAGTGTCGTTTCTACCTATTTGTGTTCAGTTCATTAATTCAATCTGTGAGTTTAACGTCGTATTTTTCATGTTTTAATTTAGGATGCTTTCAGAAACGGTTTGCTGCTTTGGTGTTCAAATCAGTATCCCACAGTTTAGAATGCTGATGCACATTTAGTACTCTAATTCAACCCTGACTTCAATCGTTATGCCGTGATTATTTATCCAAGATAAATTATGATATGAGACTTTGAATACGATAGCATTAGTCAAAGCAAAGGATAAATTTTGACAGGCTTAAATTTTAGGCTGCATCAACTGCAATAGACGTTCAATGTAATAGAGTAATACAATGTAATAGAGTAATACAATGTAATAGAGTAATTTACGGTAACTTAATTCAACAGTGCTCGATTACACCAACTACTACCAGACTAAACTTCTAATTTAAACAATGAAACAGAATTTGATAAAAATGGAATACAAGGAGGAACAAATGGGTCATCATGTAGGGTTAATTATGCCACCTAGTGGAATGTTTTCTCACCAACAAAAGACCCCACCACCCGAGGAACCCCCAAAGAAAGCTCAGAAGACTTGTAAAATAGCCGAGCTGTTTTGTGGAGGACCAAAGCTTACCCTACTGAGCAATGAGGAAATATTAGAGGTAAGTTATTGACATTCCTCTAAGTCGTTTCCGGGCCGTTAATGAATAGATTTACCGCTACCTGCGCATGTCATAAGAGGCGACTACGGAGAAATTAAGGAAAGCAGAGGGAACTACCTTAAAGCAGCCACTTTTTTCTAGACAAATACTACATAAAGGTGTGGATAGTCCTGGAATTTGTGAAGCGAATAACTTGTTGTTCTAAGAATCTATAATCATTCTAGAGAGTGAAACCTCTGGGACCTCTGGGTAGAAAAATATGTCTTGAACCGTAATTTTGTCCGAATACTAGAGAGAGACTGAAAATGTGGATGAAATAAACTTCTGCCTTACATACTGCAGTATTTCTGTGCACTTGTACAGCGACCATCGGCAAGCTAGAGATTAGACTGCACTTTGTAGATGTTAAATTGATGTGATACTAATATTTTTAGATTTTTGTTTATTTATTTTTGTAAATCTAAAGTTTATAATATAATCCGGATTTGGTTTGGTTTTATTGTGAACGCCAAACTTATACCTGACAGCGGCAAATCATTGCTCTCGAATATTACAGAACGTTTAAAAATTTAAAATTACGAGACACTTCAAAGCATGATCTTAAATTTGTAGCGTGCGATATTTGATTTGATAAAATATTTGACTAAGGTTGAATAACTGAATAGATTCCATGCTTGCCTAAGAAGCAGAAGGCTATCTGTTAGAGTCACATTCGGACCATCTCTGACAGTATGCTTTGCAATATGGAAACTTGGCTCTATGGCAGCTTGATAAGCTGCATAGTAAACATTATTATGAGTTAAGAGCGAATTAAGGGCAACAAATTTTTCAAACTCTCTAATAAAGGTTTAAGAGGCCGAAGCTATAAGTTGTTTATGCCTAGTGTAAGGACAGACTTAGGAAAGTTTTTTCTCAAAGGGTGATTTATGGGTGGAACTCTATGGGTGGAACTGTGGGTGGAAGGAGGTTGTGAATACGGTGTCGGTGAATAGTTTTAAAAATAAGCTGGATGTTGTAATCATGTATGATTGGGGATTGAAATAAGCCCTTGGCTTTCTTCCCTTGATCCTGCTACCTAAGTTTGAAGAAGAATTAGAATAACGAAACATGATATCAATTTTGGTAAAATTTTGGTAAATTATTTTCTTTATTTCTGCAGCTATGCGCCAAGGGCAAGGTTCAGGAGTTCGAGAAGCTCGTCACGGCAGATCCGCTCAAGCTGAACATAGTGGACAAGAAGGGACGAGGACCTCTCCATCATGCCGCCAAGAGTGGAAAGATCCAGATGATGGACTTTATCCTGGGAACCGGAACAGGTATCTGAACAGTGCTGCGGAGCAATACATACAATGAATAGAGTGCAATACAATCTACCAATATAATCAAATACATACAATGAATAGTGTGCAATACAATCTACCAATATAATCAAATACATACAATGAATAGAGTGCAATACAATCTACCAATATAATCAAATACATACAATGAATAGAGTGCAATACAATCTACCAATATAATCAAATACCTACAATGAATAGAGTGCAATACAATCTACCAATATAATCAAATACATACAATGAATAGAGTGCAATACAATCTACCAATATAATCAAATACCTACAATGAATAGAGAAAATACCTACAATGAATAGAGATAGATATTTGTTTATAATTATAGTAATAGAGAAAAATAAGTAGAGTATAAAAATAGACATTTTTAACACAGTAAAATACATACTGCGAATAGACCGCAATACATATTCTGAATAGGGTAGGATAGATATAAAAGACTGAGTACAAGAAATTCAAAACCTTAATACCATAAGTGCAATACATAGACTATAGCACATACTCTATATTGATCACAATATTAATTGTATCTCAAAATACAACAATGTACATGTATATGCAATAACTACTAAAAATGAGGAGGAAACTATCTACTGCCTACTTTCCTACTTTCGAGTGATGAAACTGACGTTAGCATTAGCTTTGCCAGTTTTAAACTCTAAATCTAAGTTTAACGTCTGTCTCGCACCATATGAATAATCGAGAGACTTCCAAGATTCACAATTAGACAATAAATATTTATTTAGCTAAAACTTGATATTATAAGCAATTACTAAGCATATCAAAGACATTCATTGGGCTTTATTATATTATATTGTTCATTTTATTCATTATACGAATTAGTTTATTCTCTATTAAAGAGTTCATGATTAGACAATAAATGTCCATCTAACTAAAACTAAAACATTGAATTCCAGTATGGGAATTATATCCTATCGCCTTTCAAACCGACCGATTGTCTCTTGCCTAGCAGGAAGGCGTCCTATCTACTCGACCATTTAACCATTACAGTGCAGTTAAATACACTCAGAGAACAAAAAATAATTTTTAATTAATGCATTACTTATTATCTATCTTTTATTTCTAATTTTTACTATATTATTATACATTTTACTATTTTATTATATTATTTATACATGTAGTTTAATTTGTTCTTCTAAAATAAGCAATGCAATGCAGGGTTTTTTGTTGAAAAGGAAGAAAAGAGATCCTAAACGGTGCCGGTCCGGTGATTAAATATCGGTCAGGCAAAATAAAATAAATCTATGTGGGGAAGAGATGTGTTTTCAGCCTTCTACAGGATTGGAATTAGTAGAACATGAGCGAAGATCAGGAGGCAGAGAATTCAAAACAGGAGAAGCTGGAAAAGAAAATGGGCGTCTACTTAATGCGGTGATAATATTAGGAGTTTCTGGCAGTTTGGCATCAGAAGAACGAAGCTTACAAGAAGGTTGATGAGGGATTAAGGGATTAGAAAGTTAAGCAGGCTGGTACAATATAGTATACAGACTGGTGTTACCCTGCAGGTAATAAACTGCATTATTGTGTACGATAGTTTACAACAGTGTAGAGACGTACAGTAATGTACGATACTTTATTGTAAAATAGATAATTGTCAACATAATTGTTTTCTCAGGGAATGACGCCCCTGCTAAATGCTAGTCGAAGCTGAGGAAGGCATAGGGGACTCACCTCGTCATAATCATAACCCCCAAAGATAATGGTGTATAATGTTAGGTGATTTAAAGATCTACTCGTATGTGGACATGAAGAGGAAAGCGGAAGACAGAGAAGAGTGGAGGCGTTATATACCATGGACCTGCCGGTGCGCTCTCTCTTTCTCTTACTATGAGAGAGAGAGAGGGAGAAGGACCAAGAGAGATAGAGAGAGAGAGAGCGAGAGAGAGATAAAGAAAGAGAGATAGAGAGAATGAGCTAGAGAGAGAGAGAGAGAGAGTTCATTGTACTGAGAGTTGTTGTTATCTCTACTGCTGTTTTCCACTCAGATATAAACGCTGTTGACAACGATGGTAACACAGCCATGCATGTAGCTGTTGAGAACAACGTGAAGGAGAGTTTAACCTTCTTGTTGTCGCACGACGCTGACTCCTCGATACTGAACCACCGCTACATGGCTCCCATCCATCTATCGGTCGAGCTCAACAAGCCAGACTGCCTCGAGGTCCTGGTCGGATTTGATTCCGTGGATAAAGATCAGGGAGGTGAGAACGGAAGTACGCCTCTTCACTATTCCGCCTGGATGGATAGGGCCAAGTGCGCTGAGATACTCGTTAGTTTGGTTCATCTCCGTCTCTCTGTCTCTCACTTTCTTTCTCGATCTCCCTGTCTTTATCTTACACTTTCTGGCTCTCTTTCACTATCTTTTCTCTCTCTCTTTCTTTATCTCTCGCTCTCTTTCTCTCTTTCTATGTCTCTCTTTCGTTCTCTCTCTCTCTCCATATCTCTCTCTCGCTCTCTCTCTCTCTTTCAGTGTATTTAAGGTCAAGATCCTGAGATGAACTGAACCCTCATGGGTTTGAATCCCAGCCGCGCTGATCTGAGAGTAAAATCTCGGATATTTACTGGACTGGTTATACGAAAAACGGTCTAAATAGCCTAATGGTTTAAACAAGTGGTATTAATAGTGATACAAATGAAATTGAAATGTCTAACAGAGGTGATTATTTCATTATAATGCATGTTTACTTTTTTGTACTAAGATGCAAGCCGGGGCCAAGCTCTGCAAGCCCTGTGACATTGGACTCTACCCTCTCCACATTGCCGCTCAGAATTCCGCTTCCGCCACACTGGAAGTCCTGCTGGACTATGGTTTGTTCACTTGTCTTCTTCTTTACTGAGTCGTATTGTGTTGTACTCTGGATGTCATGGTGGGCCATCTCTCTGACGCTTCATCGATTGATTGATTTACTGATTGGTTGTTTGCTAGAGAATATGCACGTTGTTGTGTAAACCTTAACAGTTAGTTTATGATCTTACACAACAATACATAATTTCTCTCTCCTCTGAATGCTATGCAAAGGTCGAATATGGATTACTTCTTTTTTAATAGCATCAATGTTACACTAAATAGTATTTCATTTAAATATGTTGTTGATAATATTGAACAATTTTAAAAATGTCTTTTATTTTAATAAAGCTGTTAAAGCTAATGTCTTTTATTTTAATAATCTTTTTTAATTCTAATGAGCTCTCTATGTAGTTTGATGACTTATTTCTCAAGGTTTCTTATAAATTTAGGATTATTTATAAATTATTCTAAAACTCTCCATATTACTACTTAATGCACGGTATTTTACTTATTAATTTACGATATATTACTTAATTTACTACAATAATAATATATTTAATTTAATCTCTCTCTCTCTCAGTGTGCACTGCCTACTGGCAGGTCCATGGTGTACAGCGCCTCCACTCATCTCTAACTTCCGATTTCCTCGTCATATCCACACACAAGTGGATCTTTAAATCATCTATTTAAATAATTACTTAATTTAATATAATATATTTAATTTACTACACTTCGATGCTCTTCTCGAAATCTCTTTCGGATGGAAAGTCAACCACTAAATTCTAATTTTTACCTTCACAGGGTTTTTTGGTTATCTCGGATCAAATCAGAATAGATTCAAACGTACACGTACACAAATAAATAAACAAGATGAACGGTGTTACCATAAGACAGCATAAGTTCTATGAGGTAATTCAGACAGTAGCAGCAATAAGAAATAAAAGCAATAAGAAATAAAAGCAATAAGAAGTAAAAGCAATAAGAAATAAAAGCAATAAGAAATAAAAGCAATAAGAAATAAAAGCAATAAGAAATAAAAGCAATAAGAAATAAAAGCAATAAGAAATAAAAGCAATAAGAAATAAAAGCAATAAGAAACAATCAGAATAAGACATTTTAGTACAAATTATCTCCAATGCAATAGAATACTGTGGCATCTAGGGTATCCATGCAATTTAATTGCTGCTCATAAAAAGAATTTTAACTACAAATTGATTGATTGATTACACGCTATTCAATGTTGCAGCGGAGAAGAGAGGCTGTGCCACCCGTCAGTACCTGCTGTCAAAGATGAATCAGGAGAAGAACACGCCCCTTCATGCTGCGGTCAGCGGTGGCAATGTCAAGGTCAGTGTCTGTTCTGTCCTCCTTATTGTTAATTTGTCTCCTCTTCTGTTAATAACGAGAGCAATGGATGCGGTCATCATCATCATCAACATCATCATCATCATCATAATCATCATCATCATCATCATCATCATCATCATCATCATCATCATTATCTTCTTCTTCCCTTCAATCCAGTTTAACTAGGATCGGGATACGAATAGACCTTTTCCAGTCGTGTCTCCCCCATACCGTATCTTCGATCAATTCCTTTAAATTTTGTAGAAATTTCTGGAACCTATGCACTCACTAACCGAATACCCTTTTGACATTCATTTTGATGTTAGTGCTTTAGTTGCCTTCTATGACATGTGATGTCATCAGTTTGTCTATTCTTCAAACAATTCCGGACACAACACAGGGGTAATTTACCTTACAGTAGTCAATATGAGTGCATAAAATAAAGTTGTTTTCTATTGTGGAGTTAAGTGCAATAAATTTCTGATCACATACTACAATGTAGTTAATCTCTGGTTATTATCTGTAAAAAGTTTGAATGTCACTTTACTAGGCAGAGACAGTTGCAATATTATAAATGTTGTGCTTTATCTCCAATAAATTTAGTTTTGTCGCGTCGAAGACTGCGTTTAATACTCTAGTTTTACTAAACACAGAATCTTAAAAGCAACAGGCCCTGATAGTCAAATAATCTAAAACTAAAATTACTCATTATCTGTTGTACTATAAAATTGATTAATTAATATGTTTTTCTCTGTATCTAAAGCTATAATGCGCTGGGAAACCATTTATCTGAAAAGTTTGTGTCATAATGTTATGTCATAATTTTCCATAATGTCATATTATCATGTCATAATGTCAGTCATAATGTCATAATTTTATCTCAATTAAATAACTTGGATTGAATATTAATTAATAAATATTAAATTTAATTAATTAATTATCATCATTAATTGATGTCTAAAGTTTTGCATTATTTCAGATCGTTGAAATGTGTTTAGCTGCAGGAGCGAGTATCGATGTTCAACAGGTTTGTATATGAATTGATCGTCTATTGTTAGAGCTAAGTCAAATTTTTTGAATATTTAGTCAAATAAATTTCTTGTCAGATTTATTGTTTTTTTTTTTTTTATCACAAATAAAAATTTATTTACTGTTTACTAAATATTGCATGAAATATATGCTGATTTGTGAGCATTATGGTTAATACCTGTAGTATTGATAATCCACTGTCCAATGTAATATTCAGCTCTAATATCAAGAAAGGTATTTTTACCAAATGACACAACTTTTTAGCTTCAAAGACTCTGTTTAGTAGAAGATTATTCGGTGGATTATTCGAAATCATGACAGATTAATTCATGTAAATTGATTAATTAACTCTTGATTGATTAATTCATTACATTGATTCATTAACTGTTAATTTGTTAATTTGTTTGTTGATCGATTGAATTATTGATAAATTCTTTGATAGACCTGCTGTTTGACTGATTTACCAACATATTTACAACCTATTTATTAATTGATTCATTAATATATTGAATGGTTGTCTAACTAATTGGTTGATTGATTGATGGTATGACTGGCTGAGTGTTTAACGGATAGGTTGATTGATTGATTGTATGATTGGCTGAGTTTATTGATAGATGTGGATGGGATACCAGCGCACATCTATTCAATCATTCAATCATTCAATAAATATTATTATAATATTATTATTATGAGTGTTAAACGAGTAGGTTGATTGATTGATTGATTGTATTACTGGCTGAGTGTTTAACGGGTAGGTTGATTGATTGATTGTTAGATTGAATGATTGAATAATTGTTCGATTGATTGTTTGATTGATTGATTGATCAGGAGAACGGTTGCACCCCGGTGCACCTAGCTGCAGCTCAGGGAGCTCTGGACATGATTCGTCTCATGTTCGACATGCAGCCAGACAAGAAGATCGGATGTCTGCTCGCCTCGGATCAGCTGGGACAAACTGCCCTGCATAAAGCCGCCATGATGGATAGGACAGAGACTGTCCAATATCTCATAGATCTGGTTAGTTAAGAGATAATAGCTCTAATTACAATTTACATGTACGTTTACGATATATATATATTTACTGTGTGTGTATATATATATATATATATATATATATATATATATATATATATATATATATGATGAGTTATCCATTCAGTCGAAGCCGACTCTTGGACACTTTATGAACTATCTGTCTCCATGTATCACGATTTCTTACTGCCTCCCTCAAATCCGCTATGTTGGTGTTGAGATCAAATTCTACAGTATCAAGCCAACGCGTTCTTTGACCTTTCCTCCTTTTTCCACTGACCTGTACTAGCATAATTGATTTTCAATTGAACTCGCTCGCATGACATGTCCAAAGTATGACAACCTTTGCTTTGTGATCTTCCCTTCAAGAGAAATACTTGGTTTTATGCGATCTAGCACATCTCTATTGTTAACTTTAGCCGTCCACGGGACTCGTAACACGCGTCTCCAACACCAAAGCTCGAAAGCGTCGATTCTCCTTCTATCCGCCTTTTTTAGCGTCCAACTTTCGCATCCATATGTGGCAATTGGGAAGACTATCGCATTGACTATCCTGAATTTGGTAACGAGGCTTATGTCCTTACTCTTTGACTGTCGTTGACTGTCTCAATATCTTCATTGTCAATTCTGATTTTAGTTTCAGCAATATCAGTTGTCATGATCTTGGTTTTCTTAATGTTGAGGAACAAGCCAGCTTTTTCACTTTCTTCTTTAACCTTTAATATGAACTGTTCCAGACCTTCCCTTCTCTGAGAGTGGTATCATCCGCATACCTCAGGTTGTTGATGTTTCTCCCACCAAATTTCACACATACAGTTGATTCAATCATATCTACCTTACGCAATGCTGCTTCTGCGTACATATTAAATAAAGACGGCGACAAAATACAACCCTGACGCACACCTCTATTGATTCCAAATCAATCTGTGTCTCCGCGAGAAGTCCTTACTGTTGCCTCTTGTTTTTCATACAGTACTTTTATTAAGCGAATTATGTGTGATATACCCATTTCTGAAAGACATATCCACAGTTTGTTGTGTTCAATGCAATCGAAAGCCTTGGTGTAATCAATGAAACAAAGGTAAATTTTCTTTTGATATTCCCGCGATTTTTCCAAAATCCACCGCAAATTTGCAATGTGATCACGAGTGCCTCTACCACGACGGAAACCCGCCTGCACATCTGGCATTTCACGACCTATGATTGTACTCATGCGTTGCTGAATAATTTTTAGAAGGACCTTGCTTGCGTGTGGGATTAAAGCGATCGTACGGTAGTTTGCGCAGTCTTTGGAATCGCCCTTTTTCGGTATTGGTATGAAGACTGACCGTTTCCAGTCGCTTGGCCAAGATCCTGTTTCCCAGATCTTTTTACGCAAGGCTGTCAATACTTGAATTGGTATCGCTCGTAGTAATTCCGCTGGTATCCCATCCACCCCCGGGGCCTTTCTTGATGGAAGCTGCTTCAAGGCCCATTCAACTTCTGATTGGAGGATACTCGGTTCAAGGTAATCTTGCAGGATGAGCTCGCCTAACAGATCATCTTGCAGGATGAGCTCTCCGAACTGTTCATCTTGATTTTTGACGGAGTAAAGCTCTTCTGTGTATTCGCGCCATCGTTCTTTGATGCTTTGTTGATCTTGCAAATCTTCCCCATGGCGACCTTTTACAATATATATATATATAGATATATATATATATATATATATATAATATATATATATATACATATATATATATTTATATGTAGATATATGTAGGAAGTTTTCTTTTCGAAGTAGTAACAAATAATTAGTAGTTTTATTCGTAATATAATGGTGTATATAGTTTGTGATAACTTATTTATCCAGGCCTCCTGTAAACTTTAATTAATTATTACACTACTTTATAAATATATTTCTGTTTTCGATGTTCTTCCTGAAATCACGTTCCGGTAAGAATCCAAACATTAAATTCTAATTATTTCACCTTCAAATTAGCTAAGTTTTTATCTCGTCACAAATATAAATAAAGACAAACACACTTAACAAGCAAATAAACAAGCAATCTTTCAAATAGTCTCACCGAAATCTTTCTTGTTCGAGTTAATAACTTTTGACTGATCTTCTAGATTTTGGAATTTGCACCGTTTTTGGACCTTCTTTTGGCTCGCTGGCTTGATTTTGTCTCAATAGTGCTCGATATTGTCATTGATGACTGTAGCACTCTAATTGTTGTTACTGTTATTATTGCTATTATTCTGTTTTTATAATTTCTCTATTTGATCAGAACAGTGAGATAGACGCTAGAGCTAACGACGGTCAGACTCCCATACTCCTTGCCGCCTCTAAGCGGGCCTGGGGGGCCGTGGGTGCGCTGCTCTCTGCGGGGGCAAATATCAACGTTGTGGACCCCAGTGGTAGAAATATTCTACACTTGATCGTGAGCGGGGGTGGCAGACCCCTACAGCTCCCTGAAAAAGGAAAAGTTCCAACGAATATCAGTGGGGTAAGTAAGCACGAAGTAAGCCATTTCAGTCCACAAGTTCACAAGATGGCTGACCAACTTGGAAAATCAAGTGTTGACAGTTTGAATGAAAAATCTCCTAGGTACCCAGAGTATAGGTTGAACGTACTCATCAGAAATATCTCACAAACCTGAGTATTTCTGCAGAATAGATCCTACCAGTCGACCTAATTCCATTAAAAAATCTCAGCCACACTCGTATTAACATCAACGCTTATATATATAGCTTTTATTTCACCATTCAGGTAGCAAGACAAGAAACAAACTACAATACAATCATGCAAGTAAACACATACGTAGTGCTGAAAAAAAATAGACACAAGCATACACTCAATCAATAAACTAAAAATGAATAACTAAACCTTAATTGATTTCTAGCGAACGTTCAAAGTAGTTTCGCAATAACGACTTAAAGTCAAGTCTCTCAACTTGTAAGCTCACTGGCAAGGTACAGTTAGGCCTATTAATTACGTTGACGCAGTATTTATTAATCAATGGCAACAACTCTCCATTAAAACAATTAAAGTATTTACAAGAGGTATCAGAAAGACACAATTTCCTCAAAAAATTAAATCTTCTATTTGCAATCTTTAGTTCAATCGGCAATTGGCTTATTGAACGAATGCGACACATGTTAAACCGCTTTGATACGGTTGTGAATGTCCCAATAGAGTGGCGGTAGCGTCATGAAGTTTTAAATGTCATATCTTGAGGTAAATTGAACCTTCGTGGGTTCGAATCCCAGCCGCGTTGATCTGAGAGTCAAATCTCGGATATTCACTGGACTGGTTACACGAAAAATGGACTATAGATTGCCTAACGGTTAAAACATGTGGTAAAAATGTGATAGATATCAACATAGTTGATCTTTTCACTATAATGCTTGTTTACTTTTCACGAAGGTTTTGGCTAAGCTGCTTTGCTGTGGTTGTTGGTGAAGGTTTTGGCTAAGCTGCTTTGATATGGTTGTTGGTGAAGGTTTTGGCTAAGTGTTTTGATATAGTTGTTGGTGAAGGTTTTGGCTAAGCTGCTTTGATATGGTTGTTGGTGAAGGTTTTGGCTAAGTGTTTTGCTATGGTTGTTGGTGAAGGTTTTGTCTAAGCTGCTTTGATGTTGTTGTTCGCAAAGGTTTTGGCTAAGCTGCTGAACGAGCAGGATGTATACGGGTGCACTCCCCTCCACTACGCCTCTAAGAAAGGTCTGCTAGCCAGCATCGATCAGCTGCTCAGCCTGGGAGCCAGTCCCAACACTAAGAACAACAAGAAGCAGAGTGCCCTTCACTTCGCTGCCAGGTTTAGTGAGAAATTGTCTTTAAAATTATTGTAATCATCATCATCTTCTATCGATTTTTTGTATGTTTGTATCTGCCATATAATGGTGAAATAAAAGAACATAATATATATATATATATATATATATATATATATATATATATATATATATATCAATATAACAATAATTTGGTTATCGACACTTGTCTGAAATCTGAAATATTCTATACTAAATAGTATCATCTATACATAGTGTTCTCGCAAGTCGCAGGTCCAAAATAAACATATTACTATTAACAGTCTTCTGCCACATTCAATAAAGCGCACTGCATCGGTCAGTGCAAGTTAGTCTCTTCACAAAAGGTTATGCTTTATCCACACATTAATTTAGCCTTCAAAATACCCGTGTCCAGGTTGCTGAAATATAGATCGACCGTGGACTGCACCTACCTTAAATCACGACAAAGCACTTAGATCCAAACCAGCGTTAGCAAGGGCATTCGATTGGTGAGAGCTTAGGCTTCAGAAATTGCTACAAAAATTTTCCAGACTCTAGTTAAAATGGGACGTAAGGGAAGATGATGATGATTGTAGACCTGGGGGTATCAATATAATACTTATAAATTTTGTTATTAATCATTATTTTATTAATTCATAGCTATTTAGATTGATTCAGTGACTAATTGATTGATTTCAGTGGCTAATCAATTGATTCAGTGACTAATTGATTGATTTCAGTGACTGATCGATTGATTCAGTGACTGATCGATTAATTCAGTGACTGATCGATTACTTCACTGACGATTGATTCAGTGACTGATCGATTGATTCAGTGACTGATCGATTAATTCAGTGACTGATCGATTACTTCACTGACTGATCGATTGATTCAGAATGATTCAGTGGATAATTCAGTGACTGATCGATTGATTTAAACAGTAATTTATTGATTCAGTGACTGATCGATTGATTCAGTTATTTATTGATTCAGAGGCTGATCAGTTAATTCACTTACTGATCGATTAATTCAATGACTGATCGATTGATTGATCGATTGATTGCTTGATTGCTACTAGACACGGGCGCTACAACACGTGTCTGAGGCTGATCAGCAGCGAGGCGGGGGCTAACATCCTGAACGAGGCGGACGGGTCGGGGCAGACGGCCCTGCACGCGGCGGCTGAGGGAGGCCACGCCAAGGTCATCCAGCTCCTGCTGCAGAGCGGTGCCGGTGTCTTCAGGTCTCTGTGAAATCTCTGACAATATGTGAATAATAAATAATATATTTATTATATATATACATATATAAATATATATATATATCTTAGTGAGCTTCCTACTGGCAGGTCCATGGTATATAACGCCTCCACTTTTCTCTGTCTTCCGCTTTCCTCTTCATTTTCACATAAAGAGGAAGGCGGAAGACAGAGAAGAGTGGAGGTGTTTTATATATATATATATATATATATATATATATATATACTTTCGATATTGGTCGCACATTTTGCTATTCACTTTTTGTCATTTAACAATATTGACAATTTGCATGTTACTTGCTCACTTGATAGCTTTGTAATTTTGTCTTTTGTACTTGTCTACCATTGAATTGGTGAAATAAATAAATAAATAATTAATATATATATATATATATATACATGTATATATTTATATATCTTGCATATATTTATATATCTAGCATTTGAAAAATAGTTAAATAATAAATTATTCTATGCAGAGATTTGAACGGAAACACACCACTCCACCTTGCGGCCATAGGAGGATACACCCAGAGCATCACTGCCATACTCAACGTCCATTGTCAACTGCTGGATTCCGTCAACAAAAATCAGGTTCACCTTTTTATCTCGTTTTCCGTTATTTTCTTTCGTATTGTTACAGACATGACATACGGCACGTGTTGTATAGTTTTGTTTCCTAGTTTCTGTTGTTGTAGTTTTCGCTATTTCTTGCGCCTGATGGTTATTAGTAATCGCTTCCTTTGAAAGTTTATTAAAGTATATCTCGAAAGTTTATTAAGTGAGACTAGTTTAATGTTTATTGTTCAATGTTTAATTGAATATATCATGCTAAGACATCTCAACAGTTACGGTAAAACACGAAATATAGAATAAAATGCACACAGTAAAAATCAGTACACTATCAAATAACTATCATATGTAGCATAGCTTAAATGTCTAATCTGAGAGATTTATCAGTGAGCAGAATTTGCATTGAATGATCTGGCAAAGAGATGTGTCTTAAGACTCTTTCTAAAGCTATCAGGTTTATCAGAATGTATTATAAAACGTGGAAGATCATTCCACAATTTGAGGCAATATGAGATCAAGAATGACTTCCAGTCAAAAATGTTAACTTCAATATCTTCTTCATATGACATTACTTAATTGCTTTTATTGAAATATCACTTATTTCTCTGACGTCCAATAAAGCTTATCAATGAGAAGTAGTTCTTAAATTTCTATCGATCAGCTAATAAATTTATATTTCTTTGTTATATATCAAATTGTCGATAAACTCAGTCGTTGACTAATTATGGTTTAATCGAGGAAAATACTGTTGAATTAGATTTATTATTTAATAAAGCAATGTTTAAATTGGACCCCTGTCTGTTGATCTAGCTGTAGAGAAAAAGATTGACTGACTGATGGACTGATAATCCGATGGACCCACTAGCTGACTGATTGATTGATTGATCGATTGATTGTTTGATCGACGGGCTAACAGATTGATTGATTAATTGATTGATTAATTGACTGACTGACTGACTGATTGATAGATTGATTGATTGATTGGCTCAGGACACTAGCCTGCACTTGGCTGCTAAGGCGGGACACGACAATGTGGTGACTCTACTGCTGAACACTGGAGCGAAGATCTTGTTGAACAAGGACAAGCTTCACGTGCTGGACATCAGCATCAAGCATGGCAAGAAAGATGTCTGCATCGCCGTCATATCAAATGATAGGTAGGAGGTGATGGATTGATAGGTAGAGTGGTGTTGATTGATAGGTAGGAGGTGATGGATTGATAGGTAGAGTGCTGATTGATAGGTAGGAGGTGATGGATTGATAGGTAGAGTGGTGTTGATTGATAGGTAGGAGGTGATGGATTGATAGGTAGAGTGGTGTTGATTGATAGGTAGGAGGTGATGGATTGATAGGTTGTATGTTATTAATTGATTGTTTAAAATTGTTTTGTGATTCGCGCCTTTGCGACTGCGGCCAATCTCAAAACACGAAACATATCGTGGAGGAGTGCCCTCTAACCCGACAAGTGAAGCAACTATCTGGTTTAACGCGTACGCTAAATAAATAAAACTGATTGATTTACAAATTTACTAATTTAGCGGATAAGCGTTTTGAGACAGTCTTTTGCACAGCCTCTGAAAATATTTTGGTTGCCTTTTTACACTTGAATATATTGCGCCAGAAAATCTGAGAGAGCAGGTTAATAAATGTGAAGAGTGTAACCTGCCCCATCCATCTAAGCTTAGAAAATTCTTCTATTTGTATTGTTAACGTTGTTTCTCCTTAGACTGATTTTAATTAGTGTTGCGTAATTTTGATTATTGTTTAAAGTGAAAAAGTAAACACTCATGAAATGGTCAACTATGTTGTTATCTATCACTTTTAATACCACATGTTTAAACCGTTAGGCAATTTAGACCATTTTCGTATAACCAGTCCAGTGAATGTCCGAGATTTTACTCTCAGATCAGCGCGGGTGGGATTCGAACCCACGAGGGTTCAATTCACCTGAGGATCTATCATTTAAACTTCATGACGTTACCCCTACGCTATCAAGACGTTTAATTAAAGATGAAAACTTGTTTATGTGCGCAGATGGAAGGAAGCAATGGACATGAAGTCCTCGCTCTACGGATGTCCAATGATTGGAATGATCAAATACATGCCGGAAGTCTGTTTGGTACGTCTACACTCCAGCACCTTTTTGTAATAGCTGTGCAAAAAGTGGATCTAAAACTAATCATATTAAATTAACAATTATTGATATCAAATAACTAATTGACTGTCAGATCCACTCAACATTAATTCTGTTAAAAGAGAAATTAATTTATTTGTTAATTTATATATATATATATTCTGTTAATTTATTTGTCACAGGCTTAATAGACATTGTCTTCAATTGAGAGGATTTAACGTCAAGGCTGAGGTCCCTAGGCTTTCCTTCTAAACGTCGAACCCGACCATCGGATCAACTGACCGACCAATCAAAGCCGTAGTAAATGTTAGTCGAAGCTGAGGAAGGCATAGGGGGCCCTCCTCGTCATATGCAGAATCCCCCAAGAATAATAGTATATCAAAAGAAATGTAATAAATGACTAAGATATCCTCTCATACGTGGACATTATTATTATATTCGTTTAGTACATGAAATCTGACATACCGCAGAAAACGTTATAACGTACTAACGGACATGAAGAGGTAAACGGAAAATAGAGATGAATGGAGGCGTTATATACCATGGACCTGCCAATAAGCAGTGTACTGAGAGAGAGAGAGAGAGAGAGAGAGACAGAAAGAAAGAGAGAGAGAAGGCTATTCACGCTAGAGAATTTAATTATGCTATCTATTCATAATGTATTGATTCATTATTGTCTGTTTGCTTAATGTTTTGCTTAAATCAGATGATTCTAGACAGATGTCGCACAACTTCAGGATGTGACCCTAAAGCAAAGGATTTCCACGTGAGTGTAATTTCCAAGATTTGTTTAGCTTGACGGTTTCTTGCGCACGTTCATGACAGAGAAACTGAGAAATTACATTAGAAGGCCAAACTTCTGAGCTTTCTTCCGGCCCAGAATGAATGCCATGATGTAGGCCAATTTGCAATATACATGTATGGGCCTATGTACTGCAACATATCAATCAATCAATAAGAATTTAACGTCCGGTTTAACCAGTTATATACTTGTTTGATGTTTGCTTTTGATAAGAATATATGCTTTGGATCTATGGTCAGCTGGTAAAAGATTTGTAAGTTAAAGCTCAATTCGACTCACAATTTACTCAAATGTATCAATTAAAATATGTATACACAATTCCAAATGTCTCCCGTGTTGTGTCCGTGATGCTGAGATCAGGCCAACCGTAAACTGCGCGTGTCGTACGAGGCGTCTAAGCAAGAACCGAGGAAGGCAACGAAAAACCAATTTAGAAGCCATATGATTCTCAAGCTATAGGCTACATTAATGACGGGATATGGCATAGCCTTTGTGAAATGATTAACCCGTTGATTGACGGAGTGATCTTTATTGAGCGTAAAAAGCTGAATATGAGTTGAATTATGTGCCTCGGAAATGCCATTTTTCAGAACAATAGAGAGAGAGAGAGAGATTGCGAGAGATAGAGAGAGAGTCTAAATGAATAACTACTATCTGTGCTGAATATGAGTTGGATTATGTGCCTAGGAAATTTTAATTAATTAACAACAATTAAAGTGCTACTGTCATCAATGACAACATCGAGCACTATTGAGACAAAATCAAGCCGGCGAGCAAAAAGAAGGTCCAAAACGGTGCAAATTCCAAAATCCAGATAATCAGTCCATAGTGAAGGGAATTAAAGAAAAGGAGGTTTAGGCGCAGGTCGCTGCTCATGGACACTCTATGGAAAAGAGAGATGGAAAAGATAGGTCTTCAACTGCCTATGGAACTGATCATAGGAAAGTAAAGGCCGATGGGCTTCAAATGAAGATTTCCGAAGATTAGATGGAAGAGAATTCCAGATCTGCGGTGCATCATGCTGGAAAGAACGATTAGATAGCTTAGAGCGCGAAGGTAAGCTAGGTCTCACAAGAGTAATTAATTTAGAAGACCGAGTAACAGCAGGCTGCATCACGTTCATCAAGTGAGACATACAAGTTTGTCCAGAGATGGTGTTGAACTTATAGGTCAACGAAGCTGTTTTGTAAATGATTCGCTCTTTAATCTTTAGCCAGTGCAAAGACTTAAAAATGAGCGTAACATGCGAGTACTTGGAATTACAAAAAATTGCTCGCGCAAGAGAATTCTGAACGAACTGCAATCAATCAATCTCACAGCCAGGGAGATTTAAAAACAGGGAATTGCAGTAGTCCAATTTCGATTGCACAATGGCAGCACCAATTGTAGCAGCTGTTTCACGTGACAAATATGGACGTATTCGACGAAGATCTCAGATATGAAAGAAACATGCTTGTGAAGTTTTAGTTATGTGTTCGTTGAAGGTTAGGTGTTTATCAAGGATAACACCGAGATTTCTCACAGAAGAAACAGGTGTTATTGTAATATCCGACGATAACGAAAGAGTTTTCCCATTCAGCTTCAGAAGCTGTTGAGGTGTCCCGATCAACAAGAATTCAGTCTTAGATGGATTAAGTGCCAAAAAAATTAACAGACATCCAAGAGGATATAGACTGAAAACTTTGTTGCAGGAGGGTTTCAGCATGAGAGTAGGAGTTAGGGGTGAAACAAGTGTACATTTGAGTGACATCAGCATATAGTTCATGATTAATAGAATGAGAAGAGATCAGTGAGCTCAAGGGTGTTGTATATAGGTTGAAGATGATAGGACCAAGAACGGAGCCTTGAGGCACACCATACTTTAAGTGGGAAGGTGAAGAGATGTACTCCATCACTTTCACACTAAAAGAACGATCCGTCAGATAGGAGGAAAACCAATCAAGAACAATTCCACGAATACTAAACCAGAAGAAAGACGTTCCAGAAGAATACTGTGATCAATGGTATCAAAAGCGGCCGAAAGATCAAGCATGCATAATCCAGTTAAGCGTTGTGTGCACATGGCATTAACAATAGAATTGCACACAGATAGAAGCACCGTTTCAGTTGAACGATGCTTAGTATAAGCAGCTTGATGCTTATTAAATAGATCATTGTAAGAGAGATGAGTAGAAAGCCTCTGGAGAACAATTCTTTCAGTGAGTTTAGATATGTATGACAGATTAGATATAGGCCAGTAATTCGACAATGATTCCTTATCCAGTGTGGGCTTTTTAAGCAATGGAGTAATAACTGCAAGCTTAAAAGCGCAAGGAAATATGCCAGTAGAGAGAGAGGTTAACAATCAATGTTAATACAGGAGCAAGTATGTAAATACACTTCTTTAAAAGAGAGGTTGGGATAGAGTCCAAGTCACAATGTTTGGCTGGAGAGTCTAAAACTAATTAAGTAATCTCTTCAATTGTAACTGGAGTGAAATTAGAAAGCTCATCCTTGAAATGAGTCTGTACTGGAGTATGAGGAGTCAAGTTAGGAGCTGGAGAGATAGATGCTGTAAGATTGCTTATCTTATCACAATGCCATTTTTCAGAACAATAGAGAGAGAGAGAGAGAGAGAGAGAGAGAGCGAGAGAGACTTCTAAATGAATAACTACAATCTGAGCATTTTAAAGCTTTTTAGCTTATCTATTTTTCTTTCGTTACAGTATATCTATGACTTTCGCTACATGCAATGCGACCACGATTTAGTGAAAAAGCTGAGAAAAGCCGGTGAGAAAAAAGTTCTACCCATGTTCGCACTGAACGTTAGTATCTGATTTGCATCATCAGTACGTAATTAATATAGAAAATAGTTAAACATGTAAGCAATTAATATAGAAAATAGTTAAACATGTAAGCAATTAATATAGAAAATAGTTAAACATGTAAGCAATTAATATAGAAAATAGTTAAACATGTAAGCAATTAATATAGAAAATAGTTAAACATGTAAGCAATTAATAGAGAAAATAGTTAAACATGTAAGCAATTAATATAGAAAATAGTTAAACATGTAAGCAATTAATATAGAAAATAGTTAAACATGTAAGCAATTAATATAGAAAATAGTTAAACATGTAAGCAATTAATATAGAAAATAGTTAAACATGTAAGCAATTAATATAGAAAATAGTTAAACATGTAAGCAATTAATATAGAAAATAGTTAAACATGTAAGCAATTAATAGAGAAAATCGTTAAACATTTTAGCAATTAAAGTAAAAAGGAAGGCAACGAGAAACCACCTCAGAAGCCATACTTTTCCCAAGCTATAGGCTATATAAGGTATGGATAAGGCGCAGACTGTGAAGGTGTTAACTTGTTGATCTAAAGAGTGCTCTTATGGAACGAGAAAGCAGACTTTGAGTATGAATATGTACCTTGAACCGGCCACTTGGCAGTGCACTGAGGAGAGAGAGAATATAGAAAATCGTTTAAGTATCATAACCCTTTAGTACCCCAATTGGCATTTATTAGCCATATTGTGTAGTGTTGTTGAAATCACCCGTAATTGAGAGAAATAATTTTTATTTTCGTTTTAAACGCACCAATAAATCACGAAAATTCCGTCCCGAAATGGGTACGATAGGCACTAGTGCTTTCCTTTTCATTTCCACATATGAATGGGTCTTTAAATCATCTAACATACCTAATCTCGGCCTGCCTCTGCCCTTCTTTCCTTCCATTCAAACTTCTATGGCCTTTTTAATAGATTTTCCCCCCTTTCTGTACTATATCATACATGAATTAAGCATGGCATCAGTACCATGCATAATTCATTCTCTTAGATTCATTTTCAATGAGGCACAATATAGCCGTATTTCTTTTGGCGACTGTTGCAATCAACTTCAGGTATGTTATTCAAACAATGAGAATTTAACGTCGGATTCAATAGTCTGTGACGGAACCTATGCAATCTTCTGTATTGGAAAAATTTAAAACTTCACTATCTATCTAATTACTAACTTCTAATCAATAATAATGTAAATAAGTAAGTATAAAATTATATACAAATTAAGCAATTGTCAGTAATCATGAATTAAATTATGAATATGAAGTGATGGAAGTAATTGTAACGAGCAGGTTATGGTACAATTCAATCGCATTGAATGTCTGTCGCATCCAGTCTGCGCTGCATTTCTATCCATGAAATGGTAAGTGATTAAATCTATTTATCTATTCATCTTCTTTTGAAATCTATCTATCTATTTATTGAAATCTATCTAATTATGGAAATCTATATATCTATTTAATAAAATCTTTCTATCTATTTATTGAAATCTATCTATCTATTTATTGAAATCTATCTATCTATTTATTGAAACCTATCTATCTACTGATTGAAATCTATCTATTTATTGAAGTCTATCTATATATTTAAATCTATCTATCTATCTATTGAAATCTATCTATTTATTTATTTCATTATTTATCTATTTCTATTTACCAAAATCGTCACATATTTCTAAGAACAAATACTTAATTTATAAATTATATTAATTTAATAATCCTTCTGACCCTGATGTCAATAATTCTATGCCTCCACAAACTGTTATTGATGTTCAGGCATATGATTAAAGAATTCCAATTGCCTAATAGGAGGTCCTTTGCATGTTCCCAAGTCACCACCCTTAGCATCAATTTTATTTAATCTTGACTAAATAAAATTGATAAATAAAAAACTAAAATAAATAAATAAAAAACTCAACTTAATTTAATCCTGCTAAATTTAGTTGAAGGGGTTACTAACTGACTGAGTGATTATTTTATTTTCTTCTTTGATGGGTAGATTTTGTTTCAAGTGTTTTTGATTATTTAATTCGTTGATTTTAATGATTCTTTATTTGCTTGATAGATAGATAGATAGTTTGTTAGAATGATTGCTTGATTCATAGATTGATTGATTGATTGATTAACTAACTAATTAACTGATTGATTTATTGATCGATTTATTGACGCCTAGGTGCGCCTATGGGTTGTGGTTTCATCTAATGAACCTGATTATCTACATAGCCTTCCTGCTATGTCTCACAGTCTTTGTCTCCACCTATGACTTCTGCTCCGTTAGAAAGCCTGAAGGCACCATGGGTGACATACCTGGTCCGTTTAACAATTGTAACGTCACCGATGGCATCATGAATGACTTGAAAGCCGGTCCAGTGCAGCAGCAAATAGGCGAACCAAGGCTATGTTCGGACAAAGTTGTGGTATTTATGTTTACTATTTTATCTTAATTAATTATTACTTTATGTTTACTTTGGACTGATTTTCTGGATTTTGGAATTTGCACCTTTTTTACACCTTTCATTTTGCTCGCCGGCTTTATTTTGACTCCATAGTGCTCTCTGTTGTCATTGTTGTCCCTAGCATCATTCTTGTATGAGGAAACGGACGTTAAACCTTTATTATTGATGACTGTAGCACTCTAATTGTTGTTATTATTATTGTTATTATCTTGAGATTTAACTCAAATTAACAATTGTAAACGTTGCACAAAATAGCTTTAAACTGGTTCGATGGGCTTCTATCATTCTCTAGCAATATTTAACACCGAGTTTCGGGAGCCATTGAATAATGAATTGTAAGCAAGTTTTCGCTGCAAAATCAAACTGAATACGGCTTAATGATTTCAGCATAAGATTTAACGCGTACTCTGAATCTCTGAAACATTGCATCAGAACATTGCATCCGAATCTCTGAAACATTGCATTGAGAAAGAGAAAGAGAGAGAGAGAGAGAAATAACTGTTTTTGTTAATACAATTTAACAGGAATCAACACAAAAACATAAGTATATCAATAAAGATAGAAATAACCGGTCATCAATATGAGCGAAACATACTCTAACTGAATACCTTGTACCATTATATAACAGCAATGTGCAATTAATGACTACTTAATGACTAATTAATGACTAATTATTGACTAATTAATGACTACTTAATGACTACTTAATGACTACTTAATGACTAATTAATGACTAATTAATGACTAATTAATGACTAATTAATGACTAATTAATGACTAATTAATGACTACTTAATGACTACTTAATGACTAATTAATGACTAATTAATGACTAATTAATGACTAATTAATGACTAATTAATGAGTAATTAATGACTACTTAATGACTACTTAATGACTAATTAATGACTAATTAATAACTAATTAATGACTACTTAATGACTACTTAATGACTACTTAATGACTAATTAATGACTAATTAATGACTAATTAATGACTACTTAATGACTACTTAATGACTACTTAATGACTAATTAATGCTTCGTCTGACAATGGACAAATATAAAACCAGCTGCGGGAAAGTCTAAAGTTCATCCGCATATCCTCTGAATTTGAAGTGAAATTCATACAAAACATTTTTTACTAAAGATAATGTGTTTCTGATAAACTAGTACTTTATATTGGAAATTTATCAGAGATAACTTAATGCACTACTGTAACATTTGTCATTTTAAAGGTAGAATAGAATATGATTATAGCATTAGTCTCATATCTGTAGTTTCGTATTTTTACCAAACATCTCTTCATGACAGATTATTGATAACTCAATTTTTCTAATGCGTTCATTTAAGTTCACTTGCATTAGCTTCTTCTTGAAACGATTCATTAAAAAGTTCAGGTTTTTAAAAGATCCGCGCTACTTTCAAATATCTATCATCAACATCGTCATCATCATCATCTTCATAATCAACATCTACACCATCATCATCCTCGTCATTACCATCGTCTTCATAATCATCACCATCATTATCATCATCGTTATCATCATCAACATAACCATCATCATCCATCATCATCATCACCAGCATTATCATCATCGTCATTACCATCATCCTCATAATCATCACCACCATTATCATCATCGTTATTATCATCATCATAACCATCATTATCATGATCATCATTATCGTCATCATCATCATCATCATCGCCGTCGTCATCATCATCATCTTCATCATCATCATCAGACCTACTGCGGCATATGAAGTTGTTGCCTGCAGGTTAACACCCTCGATTAGCAGCTAAGCTATTGATTATTGAAGTATTTCAGATGCCGTATTTGGAAACTGAAAGTGGCGCTAAAATATTTATTATCTATTGACCTGTTTGCACAGATATCGCTGAGTCAGATGATGTTGGCCATTACGATACTGGTCTTCTCCATAATGAACGCCATCAAAGAACTCATTCAAATGTATCAACAGGTAGATATGATAGCGCTTCATTTTCACTCGATTTAATCATCGCGTAAAAGTAACAAAGAATCTTGAAAACACATTCATTGGACATTCGTAGAATTGTGCGAAATTAATTCAGCGTTTCAGTTGGTCTGAAATTGTTCTGAAACTGCAGTCAGAAACGTTACGTAATGAACGAATTAATTAATTATTGTATTAATTAGTTAATTAATGGGCTATATTAAAAATTTAATAATTGATTGATATTTTAATTTAAAATCTGATTGACCGATTGGTATTTCATAGCGCTGGACGTACTTTGCGGACCCTGGAAATCTCCTTGAGTGGATCCTCTACGTTATGTCAGCCCTGTTCATTGGACCCTTCATTGTGGGCAAGGACTCAGAGCTGCAGTGGCAGTTTGGAGCGATAGCGGCATTCCTGGCTTGGTTCAATCTACTGCTGTTTCTACAAAGGTTTGAAAGTTATCTATGTTTTCGGGGTGGGGGGGGGCATACGGCGTAACGGTTAGAGTGTTCGCCTCGGATACAAGTGGCCTGGGTTCAAAGCCCAGGTCAGTCAAATAATGATGGATATCCACTTGGGCCTATGGAAGGTTAATATTGTATCGGAGCTTGCTGCCGATTGGCGCCATCATTAGCAAGGATAATATTAACCATGGAAAGGATTAATAATAATATGCCAGAAACCTGTAAAGCGGTCTCGAAGACCGGACTCCGGCCATGACACCGCTATAGAAATTGTCAGAGGTTATTATTATTATTCTTATTATTATCCCATAATATAAACATAAAAACAATTAAAGTGCTACTGTCATCAGTTACAACATCGAGCACAATTGAGACAAATCCAAGCCGGTGAGCAAAAAGTAAGGTCCAAAAACGGGGCAAATTCCAAAATCCAGAAAATCAGTCCAAAGATAGATCGTATAGATCAACTGCTGTGAAGTCAGTGAAGTTAAACAGTCAGTGAAGGTCAGCTGCTAGAAGTCGTACAGTTGTTATAACACTCGTTTTATGCACAATACATACACGTATTCGCATTATATTTATTTCTTATTGGTGCATATTTCTATTCACATATAGCTGTAATGCTCCGTAGAGGGCACTTCATCGATTAACGAGTTAATTCCTAAATGAAAGAGTTTGGACAGATTTTTCTGGATTTAGGATTTTTTGGCACCGTCTTTAGACCTTCTATTTGCTCGCCGGCCTGATTTAGACTCAATAGTGCTCGGTGTTGTCATTGATGACTGTGGCACTCTATTATTATTATTAATATTATTGCGAGTAGTATTAGTACGGAAGATTTTCTTTAGGGCCTATTTTTACGCTGTCTTTATACATAAAAATGTAACGATTTATAAAAACCAAGATATGAAAATTATTTTAACAAGGAAAATTTATTATTTTTCATTTAGGTGTGTAAACATTTATTTAAGCTAGAAGTTGTATAGCTTATGTATAGGCGTAATTCATATTACTGTGTTGCAGATTTGGAATATTTGGAATCTATGTGGTTATGTTTCTGGAAATTCTTAAAACGCTGATTCAAGTCATAACGGTTTTCTCTGTATTGATTGTGGCTTTTGGATTTGCTTTCTTCATTCTACTAAATACTGGGGTACGTATTTGAAACTAATTCATTTAAGCGAAAATTTACCGTCAAGCATTATGATAGAGAGATAAACAGAACAAGAGAGAGAGAGAGAGAGAGAGAGAGCGAGAGAGAGAGAACGGGAGAGAGACAGAAATTTCACGCCTCTTAACCCTGAAATGGAT
The DNA here is from genome assembly GCA_905160935.1 of Enchytraeus crypticus. Classification (NCBI taxonomy): domain Eukaryota; kingdom Metazoa; phylum Annelida; class Clitellata; order Enchytraeida; family Enchytraeidae; genus Enchytraeus; species Enchytraeus crypticus. The sequence continues at coordinate 29,229 of CAJHZI010000328.1, forward strand.
ATAAATATAAATAAATCTTAAATACATCTTTAACAGTTAAAGTTAGATTTTTACTTAACTTTGTAGCCTTTAATGAGCTATCTAGATATATATGGCTGGAGCCAGTGGCAACGTCGGTAAGATATTCGACAGCGAATCAGTATGTGCGGGGTTCAAAGCCTGTGCTCGCCCGTCACTGACATCGCTTTCGAGTAAGGAAACTGACGTTAACATTAGCTTCTTAGCTCTATATGTAAATTACATTAGCCCACTAGATGTATTTAACGGACTAGATTTATTTAACTAGATGTATTTAACGGACTAGATGTATTTAACGGACTAGATGTATTTAACAGACTAAATCTATTTAACGGACTAGATGTATTTAACTAGATGTATTTAACGGGCTGGATGTATTTAACTAGATGTATTTAACGGACTAGATGTATTTAATAGATGTATTTAACTAGACGTATTTAACTAGATGTATTTACCTAGATGTATTTAACTAGATGCATTTAACTAGATGTATTTAATAGATGTATTTAACTAGATGTATTTAACTAGATGTATTTAACCGTAGGGAGAGCCGAGTTTTTCGAACCCAGGCCTCTCGATCATATCGACGAGCGTGATGATGCTTGGTAACATCGACTACCTGGACGTCTGGATCAATCCCTACTCCGAGTCCGCACTACCTAATTCCTCCCTCAATCTCATCCTACTCCTAGTCTTCATCCTCCTCATGCCTATCCTGCTCATCAATCTACTGGTCTGTAGCTATCAATCAATAAATCAATCAGTCAATCAATAGTCAATCAATCAATCGATCAATCAATCAATAGTCAATCAATCAGTCAATCAGTCAATCGATAGTCAATCAATCAATCGATCAATCAATCAATAGTCAATCAATTAGTCAATCAATCGATAAATCAATTCATATTTTAATCAGTCAATTGAGAAAATAACGAATCAGTCAATAAAGTTTTTAGTCAGTCAGGTAGCAATCAATCAGTCAGTCAATCAGTCAGTGAAACTATCAATCAGTCAATCAATCAGTCAGTGAAACAATTAATCAGTTAATCAATCAGTCAGTGAAGCAATCAATCAGTCAGTCAATCAGTCAATCAATCAATAAATCAGTCAGTCAAACAATCAATCTAACAATCAATCAAGAAATCAATCAGTAAATTCATATGTCAATAAATCAATTGAGAAAATAACCAATCAATCAGTAAAGTAGTAAATCAGTCGGGGTAATCCGTGAAACATTATATATACGTTAGCATAGAAATTTCTGTATATAATGCATAATGTACAAATTTTACATATATAATAATATATTTAAAATATAATTACACGCACACACATAGCCCTTTTCTCACTATGACTTAACCTACAGAGTTTCCCAATAAAATCCTAATGTATTTTAAATTGACATCACAATGCTATTATAAATTGAAATCATGATTTTTGTCTTTGATTTACATCGAGATGTTGTCTTTAAATGGTGCTGTTGTAAACAGATTGGTTTGGCTGTTGGAGACATAGAAGCAGTACAGAAAAACGCCCAACTGAAGAGAATCGCTATGCAGGTGTGGCAATCAATGAATTCTGAACATCTAAATTAATTATGTATATTTACTATACATGTATATAAGGTATGCTTGCAGATTCTGATTGATGTACATATATATATATATATATATATATATATATATATATATATATATATATATGTGTGTGTGTGTGTGTGTGTGTGTGTATATATATATATATATATATATATATATATATATATATAATATTATATATATATATACACATGTATTTTATTAAATAAATTATATATATATATATATTAAGCTTGCTTGAATTTTAAAATATTTTAAACACCTAACACCATTCCTTCCACATTCCTTTACTAAAACAACTGCGTAGTAGTGGTTAGTATTTCATTTGTTACTTGTGTCATACGGCGTACTTTTAGAATTTTCCTGTTTAAGTTGCTGTTACTTTACATTCAAAAGTATCTGTCATCTCAATCCATGATTATTATATACTCAGTTCGGATTGCTTACTGTTGTCATGAACGACAGTAGCACTCTAATTGTTGTCATAAATGTACTTACAGTCGATTGTTGTCATAAGTGTGTGTTTTGATTAATTTGATTAATATTGATAATAAATATGTGTTATATTAATTGTATTAATATTGATAATATATAATATAATAGGTTCTATGAATACTATTAGGGTAATTATTAATTGTTTTCATAAATGTGCTTTCATAAAGCGCAACAATAAATGACCAGTTAGATGCAGGAATAATTGATCTGGCAGATTATAGATTGATTGATTGATTGATGTATTTATATTGAACAGGTTCAGCTGCACACAGAACTTGAACAGAAGTTGCCCGCACGTGTGTTGAAGTACGTCGACAAGATTTGTGTTAAGATCTATCCTAACAGAGCCAGCAACATCTTCCAAAGAGTCTGTTATCAAACAATTAATAAATTAGCATATAGTATACATGTAGTATTGAATAAATAAGTATATAGTATAGTATTGAAAAATAAATATATAATATGGTATATATATCTTATATATATATATACATGCATGTATGTATGTATATATATATATATTTATATATATATATATATATATATTATATATATATACATGTATGTATGTATGTATGTATGTATGTATATAATATGGTATATATATCTTATATATATATATATATACATGTATGTATTATATATACATGTAGTATATATATATATATATATACATGTATATATATATATACATGTATATATATTCTATGCAGAATGGAAGGAAAAAGAGGCAGAGACAGGCCGAAATTATGGATGATAAATAATTTAAAGACTCACTTATTTGTGGAAAAGGAAAGGAAAGCGGAAGACAGAAGAGTGGGGGCGTTATATACCATGGACCTATTAGTAGAATGTGCACTAAGAGAGAGAGAGCCTTTACTCATAAGGCATTACTCCTTCTTGTCCTATACTTTCTCAGCCTATACCTTCTTATATAGAAACAACAAGAAAAGCTGAGGATAAAATTGATTGGAAGAGTTGTCATTAGAAGACGAAGTCTTTACTCATTTAAATCTACATTTGTCAGTTGAGTGATTGATTAATCAGCGTATTGATTGATTGTTTCAGATAGGGAACAAGGTGTTGAAGAAGGACTACAGTGAGCCTCTGAACGAAGCCTCCCTGTGTGTGACAGACTCGACCTCAGAACATCAAATCTTCCTCTTCAGGGAGATGACCAAGCAGAAGAACAGGTTCATTGAACATTATACGAACTATACCTGCTACTATCATAGATATTTTTTTTTAATTATTATGTTCATAATCATTGAACATTGTACGAATTATACCTGTAATATTTTAATGCCCTGGGATGTATAGGACCCTGGGCTAAAAAATAAAATAAGATAAAAGAAAGACTTTATTTAATGAAAAGAAAGATGAAAAAGAAATATTTAAAATAATTCCCATTCTCTTGGAGGCCGCATTCGCCAAAGTGCGAGACAACATTAAAGCGCTAGAGTGCAATGGACAGACGCTACTGTAATTATTGCTGCTACATGAAATTATTATAGATATTTTCTTGTCATTATTATGTTCATTTGGATAAACAGGATTGTTTTCTCAGGGAATGACGCCCCTGCCCAGTAAATGTTAGTCGATGCTGTGGAAGGCAAAGGGGGCCCACCTCGTCATTAGCAGAATCCCCCGAGAATAATGGTAATAACAATAACAACAATTAGAGTGCTACAGTCATCAATGACAATATCGAGCACTATTGAGACAAAATCAAGCCGGCGAGCAAAAAAAAGAAGGTCCAAAAACGGTGCAAATTCCAAAATCCAGAAATTCAGTCCAAAGTATATCAAAAGGAATGTTAGAGATGATTTAAAAATCCGCTCTTATATGGACATGAAGAGGAAAACGGAAGATAGAGATGAGTGGATGCGTTATATACCATGGACCTGCCAGTTGACGATTTATTGATTGATTGATTCAGACTGAAGCAGATATCGTCAGAGATGACGAGACACTATGATCTACTGCGCCTCATCGTCCAGAAGATGGAGATCCACTCTGAAGCCGATGATGTCGATCAAGAGTCCTTCATGCTGCCCGTCGGGAAGCCCAACGTGGGCAGCGACGGGGCCCCGGGCATAGGCTGGTCGTCTGCCGCCATACGCCAGGTTAGAAAAATCAATCAATCAATCGATCAATCAGTAAATAAAATAATCGATCAGTCAGTAAATAAAATAATCGATCTATTTATCGATCAGTCAGTAAATAAAATAATCAATCAATCGATCAATCAGTAAATAAAATAATCGATCAATCAATCAATTGATCATTAAATAAAATAATCGATCAGTCAATCAATCCATCAGTAAGTGAAGTCATCGATCAGTCAGTCGATCAGTCAGTAAATAAGATAATCGATCAATCAATCGATCAGTCAGTAAATCAAATAATCGATCAATCAATAGATCAAGTAGTAAATAACATACTCAATCAATCGATCAAACAGTAAATAAAATAATCGATCAATCAGTCGATCAATCAGTAAATTAAATAATCGATTAATCCATCGGTCAGTCAGTAAATAAAATAATCGATCAATTATTCGGTCAGTCAGTAAATAAAATAATCGATCAGTCAGTCGATCAAGCAGTAAATAAAATAATCGAACAATCAGACGCCAATATATCGATTCATCAGTACTCGAAATAATAAGAAATTGAATCATCGTTCAGTCAGTTAATCGGTCTATTCTATCAGCTTTAGTTTATTAATCAATCAGTTAATTAATCGATCAAGGGTTTAACGTCAGTTTCCTATTTCGGAAGCATGTCAGGGACCGGACGAGTATGAGATTTGAACCTTTCATAATTGTCTCCGCAGTATGGTACCTAATCTTTACCAATAAAATATCAATATTTATCTACTAAATATATATTATATATATATATATATATATATATATATATATATATATATATATATAGTAAATATAAATATACATTGTATATATATGGTATAATATTTATTAATAATTATTGATTTATTCTTAAGTAAAGCTACTTGCTCTATTTTTATGCCTAAGATTCGCTGTTATTGTGATATTTCTCGAGATAGGTTATGCTAAAGCAGGCTTTGGTCATCAACAAGTGGAAGAAATCTGAATACGACTGAAGAAAGATTTGACGTAAACATCCTCCCTACAATTGATCTCTATTCGAAGCTTACATGTATATGACTCGTTTTTAATCATGTTTTATTGCTCTCGTCTGAAAACATTTATATATACATATTTGTTTTCACCAAAGCATAAGGTAGCACAACTACTTTAAGTACACAATATAAAGTACACAGCACAAAGTGACATCATGTTTAACGAAATAGGCAAAGAGACGAAACGATCAGAACATGAAACATCACACACATGTATTCGTAAGCAGTGAAAAAACAAATAACTCAGTTAAATTTGAGAAATTATAATCGTTTGCTTTTTTCAGATATAGTACATTTATTTCATATTTATTTATTTATTGATGTGTAGACATTAATGCCGTATTAGAATATATAAAATAGTTACTGTTGAGACAGTTACTCATAATTACTTGTAGTTTCGTTTATATTATCCCCCAGTTCCTCTTAATTTTATGAAACCATAATTTGAAGTAAATACCCTTTCTTCTGTGAAATTTTACAGTGAAATAACAATTTAAATTTGTATCTTGTTATCTATTTGTTTTCGTTGTACAACATCAATTCATAAATTGTTAAGCGTAGAAACCATAACATTAAATTAGCGAACATAGCAACCATAGCATCAATTATCAAATACAGATTTCATAGATAAAAATACAGAAATACATAATCTTATGGACTCGAAATTTCGACCCATAGCTGCTTTTAGCAGTTGTAAGTTAAAAACATTTGCAATTTATTTACATTTCTATTGCATCGTTTATTTCTACAATGTACGCCATTGTCTGACGAATGGCTCAGTTGCCTTGCGCATTTGGTAACAACCTCAAATAGTGATTCATAGGTTTCCTCAATTAATGCTATTTCTAATCTAGATCGAACCTATAAGATAGCTATATCTCAGACAAACAAATAAACCATAAATTTAAAGCTAATTTATAAATAATCTAATTTATTTAATTCTAAATTAATTTATTAGCTTTAGCTTTTAAACTGACTTTAAAGCAAACTATCTAAAGATTTAGTCATATGAAATGAAAATTGCAGAATGTCATCTTGAATGATATTATGCAAGGACATCTTTAGTTCTATGCAGTGAATATCATTCGCTGTAACGTTCTTAATCTTTAAAGTTTAAATTTTTATATGCATTCATAGGCAATTCGTGTTTTATTTAATTAAGTTCATATCATAGTATAAATTTTAATACTACAAATTCTCTAAATAAGTCTTGGAACATTTTAAGTAATTCATTACAGATGGCTAAACATGGATCTGCATGATAACGAGTTTTATTTTGTTTTATAACGAGTAAATATTTTCATAATTTTCACTTTTATTTATTTCTCTGCACTTGTAAGTAATCGTCAATTTATTTTCAAGATTTTATTTTGCTTATAATTAACAATTATGTGTAAATAGATGAAGCAGAATGAATGCATGCTGATTAGCTCTTGTTCAGGTGTTTTGTATACGTTACTTTCTCCTCAGCACATTTCTTTTGCAGATTGGTCAGGGTGAATTTATCTGTAGTGATGTGTGCTGCGTGGACGTCCCTGATATCATCCTTGGATGAGGAAATGGACGTTAAACCTTTATTATTATTATTATTATTATTATTATTATTATTAAGTAATATGAATCTTTCAGTTCAACCAGTTTGCAGATTTATTTCTATTTGCAGTGTTGTCCTTATTTACAGGTTAACTCTTGTTTACGGGTTTTCTTCTGTTTACAGGTTAACTCTTGTTTACAGGTTTACTTCTGTTTACAGGGTAACTCTTGTTAACCTGGTTTACTTCTGCTTATAGGTTTACTCCTGTTTATAGGTTTCCTCATATTTACCGGTTTGCTGCTATTTACATGTTTACTCACATCTACGTGTATACTCCTTTTTACAGGTTTATCCGTATTTGCAGGTTTAGTCCTGTTCATCAGTTTACTTATAGTTACTTATTTTGGAAACATTTGCTTATAAATCGAAAAAATACGCGCAATATTTTCAGCGGAAGATGTTTTACATGAATTAACGTTAGCGTCTTTTAAAAACTACGGGATATATTGGCCGCAACTGTAGGATCCATATCTTCACTTGCACTATTATTATTTGTATTTTTTCTGATATCTAAATCTTAAAAGAAATTAGCCTATTTGCTTTAGCCAGCAAATGAACACGTAAATAAAAGTAATTATCAATGTTAACCTGCATGTCGTGCGATGTTTGTTGTAGTTGTTATCCAAGAAATGCTTCACCGATATTGAAATTGACTGCTTGTGATTAAATTAACTCGTAATTCTGGTCAAGCGTTGCTAAAAATTATAATTCCGCTTCAAGCAAATTGACAGGAGTTGAGTTTTGAGTATGTTATATTTAAAGTTGCCTCTGACGTCATCGTCCGATTACAAAACTGATTTAAAACTAGCCATGACATCGCAGACCAACTATTACCAGACCGCTATCTTGAATAATGGCATAGATATCTTAAATCTATATAATCATCATCATATTCTTCTTCTTTTTCCCTTGATTCCCAGTTTAACTAAGGTCGTGATAAGAATACACCTCCATTTTCTATTCGTTTAGAAAATATTGTACAATTTCTGTAGCGTAGGAACGCACCAACCGAATTCCCTTTCTGACGTTGGTTTAGATCTTAGTGCTTTGTCGTCTTTTACGACACGTGCAGTCCTGGGTTAGTCTGAAATCTCAACCATAGTATCACTTAGAGAAATTCCATCGAATCCTTAGTATATGCTTTACATTTACAAATAGTTAAGTATTTATACGAATACGGCTTCTTTAGGGTGGACCCCTCATCTTGAAAGAAAGGTCCTGAGTTATCAAAAGCCCAGGTAAAGTCGAAATCTGTTCCGATCGATTTGAGATCAATTCACAAATGACTGAGCGGTTTGCCATAATATATATAGGGCCTAGCATTGATGATAAAGCTGTAAAGTCCATGTTAACGTCAGTTTCATCTCGAAAGCGAAATCAGGGACGTGCGAGTCCGGTCCGGGATTTCAACCTCAAGCACACTGATCCGCGGTCGGATATCTTACCGACATCGTCACTGTTCCAGCCAGTGAATATAAAGGCTTGAAGAACATAAATGCAGCAATGACAATATAAACGTAATTCAATTCAAATAAATATTTATACTATTTATTTAAAAAGTTACTCTAAAGCGTATAGGAACATAGAATGTATCGTCAAAGTCAATCAAAGTTCGACCAATCGTAAACTATAGAACTATTTGTAAAAAATACACGGCATATATAAATAAGGCATTTTTCTATCTTTCACAGAGAATCTCTCAAAGTTCAAAGACCCGACAGTAGAACTGCAATTCGTATCCTTTCATTTTTTAAGTTTTCGTTATCAATGCCATAGTATATTACAGAATTTTCGATTGCTTACCACCTAAGGAAAGCGATCCTAATTGTACTATTATTTTGCACAAAAATATTTAAAATTAATATTTGCACAAAATTAAAATATTTAAAACTTTTTCAAAAGAAATAATTATATATTTTCACTCATACATCAGAGTATTCACACTCATACTCATATATCATCATATTTCCACTTTAGTCATCATTGGAAAATATTACATATACAGGACGTCGTCAAATGTTGATTAAAGAAAATAATTCAGCAAAACAGTTTCTAGCACAGCATTCACACATATCTTGTTTACACTAAAATATAAACCAATTAAAAGAAAACTTATAAAGAGTTTTGTTAAACTATTGTAGAAGCACAGCAAAGTAACAGAATTTGATAAGCTATTTTAATTAGCATAACCTATTTAATCAATTATTCTGCCTGTCAATCAAACAATCAATATAAAAGCAATCAATCAATCAATGATGCACAATATCGCAGATCTATATATTTGTAAAGGTAGCGACGAACGCAGAAGTTCATAATTAGCGTTACGCAGTCATAAATGTATTTAGTAAACAAATAATATACATGTAATATACATGTCATGTAATGTAACAGACATGTAATACAGTGTAATATACATGTAATAAACATTCAATATGCTTGTAGTTTAATGTAATATACATGTAACAAACATGAAATATTGTGTAATATACATAAAATAAACATGTAATATAGGTGTAATATTCATGTAATATACGTGTAGTATACATGTATGATATATAGTGTAATGTACATGTAATAAACGTGTAATATACATGTTATATACATGTAATAAATTGTAATATACATTTCACAAATATGAAATATAGTGCAATATACATGTAATAAACATGTAATATAGTGTAATAAACATGTAATATACATGTACTATAACTATAATGTACATGTAGGTCTGGAACATTCTATTCTGTACAGGGTAAATGAGTGACTCGTCCCTGATATCAGTATCGAATGTTAAAACGGATGACAAACAGCTACAAACAGAGAGATCTAGAATTACGGTCGCTACACGAATTATAGCAAATTAACGTCTCTGCCAATTTAACTAAACAAATATAAAAATATTTGTCACTGACATCCCTTTCGAGTGAGAAAACTGGCGTTAACATTAGCTTTTTTAGCTTTAATATCTGTTAATTAAATTATTATAATTATCAACTTCTCTTCGACGATGATTTGAATCACAATTTAATCGTTAAGAAATATAAAAATTTAGAAATATAGAAATATGAAATGATTAGAGGATAATTGTTTAATTGTTATCAAATTAAATTAGATTTAAATCCAATGCGTGCCCTTGAGGATGAACTCTCTGGGGTACTTCAATATTATATGTAATATTAATATTAAAGTAGCTTTCAGATGTAATATATTACACAGATTACAACAGATCTGAAGAATAAAATAAAAACATAACGTCGTATAAATTATAAGATCAGATCTACTTTTTCCGCATTGATTCCGAAAAGTATAGGAAAAGACCCACCGCTATATGCAGGTGTTTCGCAAGATACAACTACTTCAGATGAAACACTACATTGCAAAACGATCAGTGTAATGATGATGATGAGGGTACAGGCATGTAGGCAAGCATTAATTAGCAGAAAATTTGCCACATCGGTTGCGCCTAATGGTAGACTCGACAGCTACACGCTTTACATTTTAAAACACTTTTGAAACTCTGCTAAGAGCAAGCTGTCTAAAAGCTTCTGACTGGCCGATGAAGACGTGATTGTTCAAGTAACAATAACGAATGGGTCATAGAATTTTAGATTGCAGTAAATAATAGCATATGCTCTCACTTAAAATTACTATTACAAAAATTATTATTAACATTAGATTACAAGATTTAAGCGCATAAACTGCCATTTAAACTTGTCAAAATGAGAAGAGATGATATTTTTAGATCTAGCGTAAAAGGAATAGTAAGAAATAAAATGCACGCAGCACAGAAAATAGTTCAGATCGCTAAATGTCATAGTAAGCACTTCTGTATTTGGACGATTCTAATAGAAAGTCTGCTTTCACACAGGATTAGAACTACAGTTTTTACAATGGAGACGATCACACGCATTAGAGAACTTAAAGCCCTTTTCAACTACTGGAGTTTTTGTCAGAAACATCTGTCAATTTATTAAAACATATCTCAATTGGTTAACATATAACTTGCACACATCCTTGTCATGCAATAAAAAATCATAAAAGTCGAACTCTATTACCTGAGATGACAATATCTATGAATTGAAATATTTATTATATTAGCAAACGTAATTTAAGAAGACTATAAGTGAATTATTGAATCACAAAATTCAATTGGTTAACATATTTAAGTAACTTGCGCACGTCTCAAACAGCATTTCAATGAAGGAAATGATAAAAAGAAATTTACAAAGCAACTCAAAGGTACATCATGCGCCTCACATACACCATTGCAGCAACACTCGGTTTGCACATACTTCAGCACACAGTAAGATTGCGTCCGTGGTCGAAATTATTTCTCGAGGCCTTGTGTAGCACGCAATATAGTGAAATGATCAAGTATGCTGATATCTATCACTCTTAATACCACATATTTAAACCGTTAGGCAATTTACACCACTTTCCGTGTAACCAGTCCAGTGAATGTCCGAGATTTTACTCTCAGATCAGCGCGGCTGGGATTCAAACACACGAGGGTTCAATTCACCTCAGGATCTGTCATATTAAACTTAATGACGTTACCCTACGCTATTAAGTCATTAACACGCACACGTACATTTTTCTATCTCATATAACTCATCTCATATAACTCAGTCCACATCACGCTGAATCGAAAGTCAAATATCACTGCACAGTTACCGAGCGAAGATGAATAAGGACAATGTGGCTAAAGAAACAATGAGAATGCTACATCTGAGCGAGGTGGTTCCAGACATGACAATGATCTGCAATTCCTTCAGGTAGGGATTCACTCCAGTGTCGTAGCGCTGCGGACAGGAGTCCCCTGAAAATAAAAATATTATTTACATACGTGATGATATCTATCACTTTGGATATGTTTACCGTTAGGCAGTTTTGTCAATTATCCATGTTATCAGTCCAGTGAATGTCCAAGGTTTTACTCTCTGAACTGCTCTACTGGAGATTGATATCAGGACATCTGGAACAATGATGCTAAATGTCCCGACGTTACCTAACGCACCTATACATTGAGTGCATTGAGTGGGAAAAGACAGTGATAAAGAGTTTGAGAGAGAGACAGAGAGAGTGGCAGCAGCTGTGACAGAGAGAGAGAGAGAGCGAGAGAGGCAGTGGCAGAGAGAGAGAGAGAGAGAGAGAAAGAAAAAAGAGACAGTGACAGAGAGAGAGAGAGAAACCGACAAAGAGAGAGAGAGAGAGAGAGACAATTACATAGATAGAGATAGAGAGAGAATGAACGAGACAGACAGAGAGAGAGAGACACTGAAGTACATAGAGAGATACAGAGAGGCAGAGAGACAGAGAGAGAGAGAGAGAGAGAGAGAGAGAGAGAGCGGGAAAGAGAGGGGAGAGAGAGAGAGAGAGAGAGAGAGGAGAGAGAGAGAGAGAGAGAGAGAGAGAGAGGCAGTGGCAGAGAGACACTGAAATAGATAGAGAGAATGAGAGAGAGAGAGAGAGACAGAGAGAGAGAGAGAGATAGCGACAGAGAGTGAGAAACTGACAGAGAGAGAGGGAGAGAATGAGAGAGGGACAATGACATAGATAGAGATAGAGAGAGAGAGAGAGGCAATGAAAGAGAGAGACAGACAAAAGATACACTGAAATAGATAGCGATTTACAGAGAGAGACAAAGAAAGAGAGAGAGAGAGAGAGAGAGAGAGAACTAACAGAGTCGCTCGCTCTCAGTAAGGATAAGTTGTAGACTGGCGCCCTCTTTAGCCGTAGTGCTGAACGCTGTCTGGTTCCTGAAGCACTTAGCTCGTATGGCTCGTGAGGCTACTAGAGCTCTCCAGTCTAAACGCTCGTATACCTACATCAAGCAATCAATCAATCAATCAGTCAATCAATCAATCAGCCAATCAATCAATCAATCAACTAATCAGTCAATCACTTGGCTCGTATAGCTCGCGAGGCTACTAGGGCTCTCCAGTCCAAACGCTCGTATACCTGTCAGCAATCAATCAATCAATCAATCCATCAAACCGTCAATCAATCAATCAGTCAATCAATCAGTCAGTCAATCAATCAATCACTTGGCTCGTGTGGCTCGTAAAGCCATTAGAGCTCTCCAGTCTAAACGCTCGTATACCTGTCAGCAATCAATCAATTAATCAGTCAATCAACCAATCAATCAACCAATCAATCAATAGAATAGTTTATCAATTTATCAGCTAATACAACTAGATAACAGAGAAAATAGATAAAAATTCAAATACTAATGCTGACTCACCCAACATCTGAAGGCAGACACAGCATCCTCCATGTCGTAGGTTATCATGTAGGAGCGCATGTCTTCCAGCCAGTACCCAACACAGTTCAGCTCTCTGTCAGGAATATCTAATCATCAATCAGATATTACACTAATTCAGCAATCTGACAAGCATTTTATGTTTCTACTGATGAATTGTATGTTAGAATTTTTAAAATTCTTAATCTAAAGAAAAAAAGACAGAGAGAGAGAGAGATTGAATGTATAAAATGAAATACAACTAGAAACGTAATGGAAAGAAGGAAAAAGAGAGAGGGAAGAAAGAATGAGAGAAAGAAAGTAACAGAAAGCTAAAGCTGGAGAGAATGAGAGAAAAAAAAGTAAAATACGCATTATAGTGAAATGATCAACTTTGTTGCTATCTGTCACTTGTAATACCGCATGTTTAAACCGTTAGGCAGTTTAGACCATTATCCTAGTAACCAGTCCAGTGAATGTCCGAGATTTTACTCTCAGATAAGCGCGGCTGGGATTCGAACGCACGAGGATTCAATGCACCTCAGGGTCTGTCATTTAAAAATTCAGGACGTTACCCCTGCGCTATAAGAAGGACCAAAGTACATACATAGAAAGAGTAGATTGAGACAAAGAGGAGAGAGAGAGAAGAATTTTGAAAGGAATCAAAACATAGACAATGTAGGTTAGTGAATGGTACCGTATTCTCCGATAGGTTTTCCAGTGTGATCCAGTGTGGGACAATACTCGGCGTCCACCAGGATCTTCTTGGGGTTGTCGTCGCAGGATTTGAACTCTGATGTGTAGCCCTTGCAATCGATGAGATGTCTCGGTCTCTCTGTGATTCCTCTGATACGAGTGACGTACTTGTCCTCCTCATTACCTATCTGAACAAAACTGTAGCGACCTCCTATAGGACAGGGCACTGGGGCAGGGGGGTTTACTGTATCAATCAATCAATCAGTCAGTCAATCAGTCAGTCAATCACACAAACAAACAATCAATTGGACAATCAGTCAGTCAATCAATAAATAAATCAGTCAATCAATCAATCAATCAATAAATAAGTCTATCAGTCAGTAAGTCATTCATTCAATCAATCAATCAATCATATGACAGATCAATCGGTCGCTAGATCAATTAATATATAGATAAATAAACATATAAATCAATCGACGATATATAACTAGAAACATCATTCAATCAATCGATCAATTAATCATTCGATCGATCGATCAATAGGTCAACAGATATATCAATCGTAGCCAATCAATCCATATTTGAATAGATAAATTAATCAATCAATCGACGAATCTCATTCGAAGAATCCATCAGTCTGTCCCTCAATCGAGATCATTCAATACGTCAATTTAATAATCCATCAATCAATTAATAAATCCATTTTAAACCAAATAAATATCATCGCAAAGGCTGCAAACATATATAGAAATAATATCTCAAATAATATAGAATATCTAAATAATAATATATCAAATAATATAGAATATCTAAATAATAATATCTCAAATAATATAGAATATCTAAATAATAATATCTCAAATAATATAGAATATCTAAATAATAATATATCAAATAATATAGAATATCTAAATAATAATATATCAAATAATATAGAATATCTAAATAATAATATCTCAAATAATATAGAATATCTAAATAATAATATATCAAATTTATTTCTTAATTGCTAAAGTCATGATTGATTAATAAGTTAATTGATAAATGATTGATAGGTTAACTAATTGACTAATCAAGGTAATTGTTTGATAGATAAGTTAACTGTTTGATTGATAGGTTAACTGATTGACTAATCAGTTAACTGATTAACTGACTGACTAATCAATTAATTGATTGATTGATAGGTTAACTGTTTGATTGATTGGTTAACTGATTGACTAATCAGTTAACTGATTGATAGGTTAACAGATTGGCACTACGTACGTATGAACGTGTTATACGTCCAGTCAGTATCGTCTCTGTTCAGAGTGAAAGACGTCCACATGCAGGCCTGACGGAACTTTCTCTCCAGATAGTCCGGGGCCAGCTTGTCGTTAGCAGAGAGACGTGATGGTCGACCTGGGTTATCAATCAATCAATTAATTAATCATTTGCGCGTGTATATTGTTGATTGTCTTAATAATTATACACTGTGTTTTTTATAACTGATGCCCTAAATTGTTTTAACAATAAAGTGGTAAGAAGCTGACCGATGTTCTAGAAATTTACAGCACTTGACCAGCCGCCAATTCTACAAAACATCGAGAAATTTCGTGTGAATATCTTTAATAACGTGAAAGTTATAGTTTCGCGAATATGAGTGGCGTCTGATAAGAATTTTTCAATACAGGATTGCGGGCGTCTTTCATTTAACGTAGATTATCTCTATAAAAATACTAGCTAACATGCAATATAAAATTTCTGCTAATGCTATTTTGAAGAGCAATCATTTCTTTTCAAAACGACGTAAAATACGTTCTGATATGTTCTTAATTGACAAAGTTATCGAACTTTTATGCAGGCATTGCATGAAGAGTATAAACGAAGAAGAGGACGCCGCTGCTGTGGCTGCGGTGATAGCAGCTGTACACAGACATGCAATGCGTGCATTGAAGTTCAATAACTTTGTCAATTAAGAACATATCATCACGTATTTTACGTCATTTTTCAGTCATTGTTAGAATGTCTAAATAGCGTAGGGGTAACGTCATGAAGTTTTAAATGACAGATCCTGAAGTGAATTGAACCCTCGTGGGTTCGATTCCCAGCCGCGCTGATCTGAGAGTAAAATCTCGGACATTCACTGGACTGGTTATACGGAAAATGGTCTAAATTGCTTAACGGATTAAACATGTGATATTGAAAGTGATAGATATCAACATAGTTGATCATTTCACTAAAATGCCTGTTTACTTTCAAAGAAGTGATTGCTCTTCAAAATAGCATTAGCTGAAATTTTGTGACGTTTTCGCTATTATTTGTATAGAGATAACTTTACACTGCATGTAACACGCCCGTAATCCTGTATTGGAAATTTCATATCTGACCCCACTCTTACTCACAAAACTATAACTTTCACGTTATTAAAGATATTAAAACGAAATTTCTCTATGTTTTGTAGAATTGGCTGCTGGTCAAATACTGTAAATTTCAAGAACATCGGTCAACTTCTTGCGACGTTATTGTTAAAACAATTTGGGGTATCAGTTATAAAAAACACAGTGTACTACATGATACGCTAAATTTATCTTGGCACATAATTAGGGCCCATACTAAGGAATTTGTAATTAATTAATTGATATTCCAACCTGGAATATCAATTAATTAATCATCATCCCCATCAACATCTTCCCTTGATTCCCTGTTTAACTGGGATTATAGTTTAATATTACTTTTGATTATTGTGATTATCTGCTTTTCCAATAGTTTTAGAAAGTTTTGTAGCAATCCATTTCTTAATTAATTTCTAGTTATCAATCAATGACAATTTTTAACTAATCGTTTAACATATTTTAGGTTATTTATACCATTTATTAACTAAAGATAAATTTAAATCTAACTGCCACTAAGCAATTAAATTACAAAAGTAGTTGAGGAAGTAGAAAATAGTAATTGGAAATTGAGTTATTGAAACAAGAAACTGAAAATCAAATATAATGCTTAATCATCAAAAACTAATTGCTTCTAAAACTATAAGGTATTGAGATTAAGCTATTCACAGCTAACAAATCAGGTTTGTACGAAACAACAACAACAACAATGCGGATTATAGAGTCACTGTCGTCAATGACAACATTGAGCACAATATAAACCCACCCATTCTCCATCTGATGATGTTGTGATGTCTGGGCATGAAGTCGAAACAGACGTAATCCACCTCACTGTGCAAATCAATCAATTAGCAAATCAATTAGTCTGCCATTAAAATAAAATAAAATCAAAATCAATATAAAATCAATAAAATAAAATAATATCAATAAAATCAATATAATATCACGATATTTTATTTTATTATTTTATTTTTTTATCTCAATTTTAAAACTATACTCCTGCCTATTTCATATCTACAAGTTCACCTATTCTCAATATATTTTTGTTATTTTTCTCTTCAGTTCACAATAGTTCACATTCAGTTTGTGTTTTTCCTGCTGCATTTGTTTGTTTGTGTGTTGTTTATGAGAGCTATACAGGATTGAATGAACATTCTTGGTGTTCATATTAAATTTAATTGAATTTAATAGATACTAGCACAAAATATAGTAGAAAATGTAAACGATAAA
Source organism: Enchytraeus crypticus (assembly GCA_905160935.1). Taxonomy (NCBI): domain Eukaryota; kingdom Metazoa; phylum Annelida; class Clitellata; order Enchytraeida; family Enchytraeidae; genus Enchytraeus; species Enchytraeus crypticus. The sequence goes on from CAJHZI010000328.1 coordinate 46,638, forward strand.
ATTAATAAAAATAAAACATCGTCATTATCATCATCTTCATTGAATCCCAGTTACAAAGAAGGAAATCAACGTCAGAAAGGGTATTCGGTTGATCAGCGCCTAGGCTCTAGAAACTGCTACAAACTTTCTAACAACCGGTCAAACAAAATCATCATCATCATCTACCTGAGATTCAAGGGAAGATGTGATTTTGTTCTAAATATTTACTGAAGAGTTTCACTTCTGTCGGGTTATCAAATTAGTAGCAACCTAGGTGGTGAAATAAAGATCTAATTTCAAAATGTCACTCAAAGATTTTACTAAAAAATTATAGTTTCTGATTTATTGTATAATTATATATTATTTTTCTTATTTCACGTATTTCGTTGCTACATAAACGCAACAACAGAGATCTAAATAACACAGACGAACCATCTGCCAAAAAATCACAACATTCGCAAACCATCTGCCAAAAAAATTCATAACATAGACACACAATCTGCCAAAAATATCACAGCATAGACAAACCTTTTGCCAAAACAAAAAAATCGTAACATAGACAAACCATCTTCCTAAACAACAAAATCGTAACATAGACAAACCATCTTCCAAAACAACAAAATCGTAACATAGACAAACCATCTTCCAAAACAACAAAATCGTAACATAGACAAACCATCTTCCAAAACAACAAAATCGTAACATAGACAAACCATCTTCCAAAACAACAAAATCGTAACATAGACAAACCATCTTCCAAAACAACAAAATCACAACAGACGAACCATCTGCCGATGGTGACGGCTGTGACGAGGTATCTGCTGTCTCTGTTCTGCTGGCAGGAGAAGAGCGACTCTCTGTAGGTGTACTGGTCGAGCTTCGTCTTGAAGTAGATGTGGGTCGCGTTGATCCTCACGTCAGAGTCGAACTCAGCCGTCGTGAACCAGGTGCCCGTGAAGTTACGCGGGAAGTTACAGGCGGGAACAACCAGGTCGGTTCCGTAGACCTCTGTGGACCATCACAACATCGAGCGTATTAATACGATCAGCAGCAACAACAACAACATTTCGAGTAGAACATTCGTCAACAGCAACAACAATTAGAGTGGAAGTTGCGTCAATGACAAAAGCGCGCAGTATGGAATCAAAGTCAAACCGAGAAACAAAAAATAAAAGACAAAAAATCGGTGCAACTTCAATATCAAGAGCATTTATTAACTAGATGAGTTGCAGTTGACATGTAATTTTTTCTCTTTAATCTATTGTAACATTATTAATGGTTCCATTGAAATGTTTGCTGGGTAATACCTGCACCAGTGCTGTGCGCTAGTAGAAGATTTACTAGTGCACTGGTGTAAGATTTAATAGTGCACTGGTGTACTAGTACACTAGAGCACCAGTACACAGTGCCCGAGTACACTAATATACTCGTATATTAGTATATCTATAATTAATGTACTAGTACACTAATGCACTCGTACACTAGTTCACTAGTTTCCTACTACACTAATGCACTAATACACTAGTACAATAGGATACTAGTACAATTCATCTGCTCTAAATTCATAAATGTGGGTACTATGAATTATTTAAAACAGTCAACATCTTGTATACGTATGATTGTCAGTTTTAGATACTTTATCAAATCGACAACGTATCATTTAGCATGGAAAATGAGGCCTCACAGATGATTTATCATTTACTTCTATAGTGTCACTGTTAATATATCATATTCAGATAAAAAGCCATTACTTACGGATTCCAAGACTTCCAATGTAAGCTGCAATTAAAAAAGAAACAGTTGTAAAGAAACCATATTAAAGTAACTGATTGAACACAGTGATCAGTTACTCAATGAATCCAACAGGTAATAATATTTTTTGCACGTCACTATAAATAAAACTTTACATTAAAATACAATAAAGTTCAAATCAACGTTTGCTTCAAAATATTGTTACTGGAGGTTTGGCTGGGATTAGAACAGATAACATACGGCTGACCAGACAAGCTTCCTACCAGCTCGATCACCCGACAGTTACATTCATTCAACCAATATTGCAATACTTAATAAATAATAAAAAATGTAAGAGTCAATCAATCGATGAACTTAGTCCCAGCTATATTTCTATTTACAAGAAATCTATCTATATTACAAGAATTTCTATCTAAATATTTCTATTTACAAGAGTCCAAGGAAAACCTTTGACTAAGATTGGGCTGAGTCTGTAATATATTTGTTTGTTATCCTACTGCGGATTAGTAGGTGCATGGTTCAAATTCTGTGCTCGTTCCATCAATTACATGTTTTCGAGATACGAAACAGACGTTAAACTAGGCTGTTGGATTACAGCATACAGAAGGAGTACTAAAGGATTTGAACGTTATACCTAATGATGTCCAGTCAAGTATCCTAATCAATGAAAGCCATAATTTAGTCGCCCACTCTGATAAGTATTTCATAATCTCTAAAGTCAAATCTAACCTGGCCACATTTTCAGTCTATACGGCCCATCGTATGGGCTCTTTAGACTCGAACACTCGGCCCATCTAGTGAGCGAATAGTAGCGAGTGTTGTCTGAATACTGCTGGTCCTTCCTCGTCAACTGCACAACAGAAAACAAATAATGTTATAACTAACCAGCCATCTGGTGAATGAATTGTATTATAGCGTTACATCAGTCATAAATCTGACCAGTGAATAGATGCTAGGGTTACGCTAATGTTATAGATGGTGTTGGTACTTTTCTATTAACTATACAAAATAACTAGTAATAGAACACTTTATTTACTCTCTTATTGACGTTTGATTACAGAAAGTAAGCAGATATCAACAAAAATGAACTCTTTCGTATGAAAGCAAAGCCAAATTTCACTTTAATTACACCAATAACAGAATAGAGACTATGAAATTGTTGGAGACACATTTGCATATCAATTGCTCAGAGATGCAATTAGCATTTAATCTTGGGGAGAAACTTTAGTCTGATGGAACATACTTTATATAATGTGTGCACTTGTATTTTGGGCTCAATGACAATTTTTCAAGTAATCTTGGTTCTGCTCCCTCTTGCTACCACACTGCAATTGCCTAAATTATCTTTAAATTAAATAAATTCTTCAATTATTCGATAACAGTTGCTACAATGACATCAACAGGCAGATCCCTACACTAATATATAGTTTATATTTCAATAATATATTACATTAATTTTATCAATTAATTATATTAGTCATATCCCCGTGTTGTGTCCGGGTTACTTGAAGAACAGATCAACCGGTGACTGCATGTGTCGTAGAAGGCGACTACAGCACTATGATCCAAACCAATGTCAGAAAGGGCACTCGGTTGGTGAGCGCCTAGGCTCCAGAAATTGCCACAAAATATTCTAATACGAATGGAAGAGATTTTGGTATGGTATGGGACAAAGAGGAGTGGAGAAGGTCCATTCGTATCCCGACCCTAGTTAACTGGGATTAAAGGGAAGATGATGATGATGATGATAACGATGATATTAGTCATATCGTGTTAGATAGAAATACCTACCATACATCTGTATCTTTCTCTGTAGACATCCCTACCGATGTCCATCAATCCAGAATACTCGTTGCCCTGTTTATCAGTCCAGGAGCCCATGCACTGGAACCTAATGTCTAGAGTAGAATTGAAAGCAACGTAGCGTCATTAGCGAGTCAGAAAACATATAGCACAATTAATCAGCAATCATCATCATCATCAATATCTTCTCTTGAATCCCAGTTTAACTGGGGTCGGGACTCTAAGAGACTGTCTCAAATCCTCTCTGTCCTACATTGTATCATCAGTTAATCCCCTACTTGAGACTTTTCCATTCATTTAAATTTTTGTAGCAATTTCTGGAGCCTAGGCGCTCACCAACCGAATGTCCTTTCTGACGTTGGTATAGATCTTAGTGCTTTAGTCGCTTTCTATGACATATGCAGTTACATGTTGGTCAATCCTTCACACAACTCGGGGACTTAATTAATCAGCAATAATTTTCACAATTTGTTTTTTAAACATTCTGCAGTGGATGGAATGACCTACACACAATGTATAATAGGTCGTCAATGAGCAACAGGTACAGTTTTTTACTTTGATTTTCTTTGTGCTGTATTGCCTGTATTACAGTTAATACAAATCTCCCATTGGACAAATTTAAAGTAGATAACTTAAGTCACTAAAATTTATCTTATCAATATTATTAGATTTCATGCACTAAGGGAGGAACAGTTATATAATGAATATAACTTAGTTATTTATAAAACAATGAACAACGAAATAATTCAGTAACCATGCTTTCTAATTACCTTATATACAAGCTAAAAATAGTGAATAAATAAAAACAGATTCAACATTATAAATTACGTCTTTTCAGAGTTTTATAATGCATTTAAAGACTCACTCATATATGGAAATGAAGAGGAAAGCAGAAGACAGAGAAGAGGGAGGCGTTATATACCATGGACCTGCCAGTATGCAGTGCACTAAGAGAGAGAGGAAGATAATGCTTTTAACTCGTCCTAGATTATGATAAGCATGTACAGAACATTCACTAAACAAATGAACTGCATCGCTTACTGTTATAGACAGAGTTTTATAATGTAGTTGACTCGTCTTAGATTACGATACGCATGTGCAAAAAGGAAGAAATGAACCGCTTACTGTTATAGACTGAGGTCGTCACATCTTTACACTTTCCAAAGTTCATGAAGAAGACCTGATTGTCGACGTAGGGCGACCCCGGCTGTTGACAGGCGACTATGGCGCTCATGCTGCTATTGCAGATACCACCACCCCCCTCGTCCACCTCGTAGCTGAATGCAAACGTCCCTTCCCACGTCGTCTTGCAGTTGACCGTCTGCAGAGTTACCCCTGGAAAAATATTATAACACGCAATTATTAACTGTAACTCTAATTGTGTAATTGGTGGTGGTTTACTTTGATTTACTATGATGTCTTTTTTGATCCTACTTTTTATGTTTGTACTGTTTGATTTGTTTTTTGTTTTTCCTTCCTGTCAAATGTTGACGAATAAAGAAGTAGATATTATTGCATGTCATTATTACACATCATTTTTACTTATATGTCTTTTTATTAAATGTCACTTTTACACATCATTATTACATGTGATTGTTAAAGTTAAAATTACACATCATTATTGCATGTCATTATTTCGAGCCATTACTACATGTTAATATTACACATCATTATTACACATTGTTATTACATGTAAATGCAATAATATGAATAAATAAAAGTAAATAAATAAATAATAAAATAATAATTAAAATAATAATTCTTTTCTGTGGCAGCGACTGTCTATTGCTCTCCAGCGATTCAATGCAGTCTGCTTCAGTGGCACTTTGGCTGAAGCGGCTTCTCAGAGTGCAGAGGAATTATTTTAATCGCTCTTTAAAAACTTTTAATTAAATAAAGTCTCTTTTATCTTATTTTTTAGCCCAGGGGCCTTTACAGCCCAGGGCATTTTTAAAAAAAAAATAATAATAATAATAAAATAAATGCAATAATAAATGAAGCCATTGATTGCGTTATCATCTGTCCTCTACTTACAAGATACTAATATTCACAATTGCTGCAGCGTTCATTTAACAGAATCTAGTCAAACTCGTACGATATTTGAGCCTTATTTATCTCGTAAATGTCCAGGGAGTCATGGCGAACATTACAATGATTAAGAAGATAAACATTATTATTATGATGATTATTATTATTAATTTTATTATTATAAATAACTTTTTGTTACTATTATTATCATTATTATTATGGATGATTACTATTATGCTGGAGATGATGATGATTATGCTGACGACTATGACGATGATTATGATCATGATATGATGACAATGAGGAGGGTGATGATAATGATGATGTTAATGGTGATGTGATTGTGATGATGATTATGATGATGATGATGATGATGATGAGGAGGAGGAGGAGGAGGATGATGATAATGATGATGATGATGGTGATGTGATGAAGATAATGATGATGATGACGGTGATATGATGATGATGATGATGACGGTGATGTGATGATGATGATGATGACGGTGATGAGATAAGGAGAAGAGAACTCACTAAACATGGTCAGGAGATCTGACTCTGGCACTATGGCGGAACAAATGCTACTGAGCGACGGCTGCTTGTTGTTCACCGGAGACACACAGGTGGCTGCATAGCACAGAAATAAGATTATCCAGAACAATATTTTCTCTTTAATGAAAAAGGCTTCAAGTACAGGAATTTAAACAAATCTCACACACTCTGAAATATTATGCCTTAAAATTCATTTAACAGTAATTATAGATGGACGCTAAAACATTAAGCGATGTAACTTTAATGTTCCTTTAATGATCCTTCAATGTTTTAGAGTCAATATGTAACTGACATACTGACGTATCCGATACAATCAAGCCTATATGCAAGATAACTATCGGTAAAAACAGTATACAAGAACAATGATGAACAATGTAATAGCTTCTACCATGAAAATCAAGAATAACATAAAATATACTTTGAATACTACTCTCATTATTTAAAATTTTAAATTATTATTCTCTTAAATGAATTCCTCCTACTAATGACGGTTCTAAATGGAATATTACAAATTGATACTAGCATTATACTCACACTGCTTATACTGAAGTATGTTTAGGGTCCTGTGGTACATCTCAAAGCACTGGTAGCAGTTTGTTACTCTGAAAATATAATGAATTAGTTAATTTTATTTATATATTAATCTAGAAATATAGATTTATATATATATATATATATATATATATATATATATATATATATATATATATATATATATATTTTACTACCAAACCATTGCAAATATCCGTGGAAATAATACATGATAAACAGGTAAAGAGATGCAATTGAACATAAAAGATTAGTAACTACAATTTAGTGAAATCTTATGGCCGTATTCAAGAGTGAGATAATCAGTAGTTTAAACCTCAACAGTAGTAGTTACACTACAGATTAAGAAATGAAATTCTCGTTTTCTTTATGAGTAAGCTGATTGGCCGATCAGCCTGAAGGACAGAACTGTCATTGGCTGCATGCTATAGTTTTGGAAGGTGTAGCTAATTACCATGCAACATTTAATAGTGAATACCGATATTTCTCATCGATAGTTTAACTATCATTCGAGGTGCAAGTGATATGCAGATCAAAGCGAGCATAGTACATAAGGGTATAAAACTGTCATCATCATCCTCCCTAGAATCCCAGTTTAACCAGGGTCGGGATACAAATAGACTTTCTCAAATCCTCTCTGTCCTACACCACACCACCATTTGAGACTTTTCATTACTACTTGTAATCATCATCATCATCCTTCCTTTAATCCCAATTTAACCAGGGTCGGGATACTAATAGACTGTCTCAAATCCTCTCTGTCCTACACCACACCATCAGCCAATCCCCTATTGGAGACTTTTCCATTCACTTAAATTTTTGCAGCAATTTCTGGTGCCTAGGCATATGGGTATAAAACTACCATTAAGAAAAAATAGTTTTTTAACTACTCTATTACAAAAATTATAATATTATAAAATAACAAAATAATAACTATATTATAATAGAATTAATACTAAATAGGTTTTTTACTAATAACTTCTGCAAGGCTTACCTGTTGTGAACCAGCAGTTGCCCGTCCCAATTGCCCTTAGCATCAGTCGTACCGGGGAAGATCTTTTGTTCGACGCACTCAGAGTCAGCTATGATCTGATTGGTCATCGAATCCACCGTGATATGAGTGTTAAGTTCTACGCCTTGATCTATCGAATACCATTCGCCTTGAAAATGGAGAGGGAATGGCATCCGGGTCGAAGAGTTAGGCATTAGTGTCGTCAACTGGCCATTTCCTATAAATCAAATCGTTAGCAAAAAGTTAATCAATGAACAATATTAAAGGAAAGAACTTTTAACATTGATCATTCACAGAATTGATTACAGAATTTCAGAGTTGATTTTACATCATTGTCAGCCAAGTCAGTCAACGAATGATTAATTATAAATCAAGTCATTAATAGATAATATATAATTAATTTCCTTAGTATTGTTATAGCAATACGTTTACAAAGTAACTAATTTAATGCTATATTCGAGTGACATCAAGTTTTTCATTTCTCAATTAATTCAATTAAAAAAATTGATTTTAGTTCTGGCTTAGCTTAGGCTTCATACTAATTGATTCGTATTTTTATTTAAATCATTATCTAAATTATTGTGAGCTTTAAAAATTCATTTAAGTAACTGAGAATCTAATTCAGCAAAAGGTTTAATCGAAACATGAATAAAAATTTGATGCAAAGTTAAATTAGTAAAAGGTAGAGA